>JASDQU010225860.1:4825-17330 GCA_032191745.1 Picea mariana | reverse complement strand
ATGAGATATCTCCCTCGCAGCTTCTGTCTGATCTGACGGTCCTGGTTCTTTCGGGAAATTTGGATGGGATCCAACGGTCACTGACTCTTCTTCCTTTTTCCTCTTTAAGCTCTTGCTGTGCGTATTTTCTTCAAGGCTATTCCTCCTGAGCTTTTATCCTTCATATCCTACTGTCTCTATTGTTGCCATTAATGACAACAATCATCACTGCATTCTATCCATTGAATTTGCCAACAGGTCCTAAAGCAGAAGTGGATCTTTCTCCATGAGGTAGTGAGTCTGGTCATGGTATGTGTCACTTTGATCCTCAAAACCTTTGAATATGTGCATTCAATTCTTTTTGTTTCTAACAAGGGCTTGGATTTTCTACCTATCCACTTGACCATATCTGGGGGAATGAAAGGATTCCCTAGTAAGCTGGTACCCATAGGTTTTGAGTTTCCACTGGGGGGATTCATGATAAGTCAGTGTCTGCTCCCGCCATACTTACCACTTTTCACCTCTTTCCCGCTCATCCATCCCATTACACTAGTCTGGGCATTGGGTTGGCCAAATATTTAAGGGTTGTACCTTACGTTGTGGGAAGAAGGGGCTAAAGGCCAAGAGGGTAAAAGTAGTTGGAAAAATATAGAAGCCAGAGAATGAAACCTTGAGATGCTTCACCCAGGGATCCTCGAGAAAGTAGTAAAAATATTCTCAGTAAGAAACAAAGGGACCCATAAAAAATAATAAAACAAGAACTAGTTAGAGGATAGGGGGTCTCATCACGACCCAACCTATTAGGTTCATGGGCATGTAGCGGTATGACACTACTAGTATCTGGTCACCACGCCAGGGTATTGGATCTTGGTGGCATATCCAAGAGAAAGGGGGTCTCATCATGAGCCATCCTTCTCAATTCCATGAAATGCTTGTGGGTAACATTTTCACCACTAGTCACCACGCCAGGGCAATGTCCCCTAACTAGATTCTTGAAGAAAAAGCAATAAAAATAAAGACAAAAGGCATGAATGGGCTTGGAAACATTTGCATCCATGGCAAGTGTAGCTCACCCTCTACAGAGGCACCCACAGGTAAGCCATACATTTCCCTGCTATCACTGCACCCCTTTCCCAGACATCCCTTTCCACCTCATCCACTCACATGGCTTAGATTTGATCTCTCCCGAAAACATCCCACATCCAGTGATTATTAGCCCAATAGAACATCCTAGTGTTTCCTCCAAACTTGGCTTGTAGATTAGTATAATGTCTTTGAGCACTTGTCTGGGTAAAGGGGGTTTTGTGCACATGATTAATAAACTTGATGATTAGATGTGATTGACATTGTTATGATCCTTGTGACTTATGAGCCCATGGAGGGTGTATCTGTTGATGTTGCAGGACTATACCCGATGGGAGGTACCCAGATGGACAGGTACACATGGGTAGATGATTAGTTCGGACCTCCATGGGGCTGAAATCCCACCAAATGGATGTTGAGACCCCAGCGGGGGCAGAGATAGATCAGAGGATTGCACAAGAGAAAGGGATGATGCTCCACGAGAGGCAGCTTAGAAGACCTATACCTAGGGGGGTTGTGCCCTTTCCACTAGGACGTAGGTCTTGGAAGGCCCATGATGTCACCTAGGACACTCATGATGCCATCCAGTGCTTGTGGAGGTTTTGGGAGGAAATTGTGTTCCTAGTGGCATGTGTGGCAGATTCCTGAGGCCCAATAAGGCCTAACGTTTTTCCCCAGAAGGCCATTTTTTCCTTAAAAGGGCCTAACGTCACCCTCAAAGGGCATGACATCATCATTTATGCTTGATTTAGGTTTTTTATTATGACATTTAATGTAAAATAGTATTTTGATGTAAATTTGGCCATGTTGGCCTTTTGTGACCTAAAATAAAATTAAAGGTCATTAGTATGATACAAGTAGAGAGCTAAAACTCTCTTTTTCTCATCATATTTCACTCACACTTGTGTGAGGTCTGAAATTTGCACCCTCATTAAGGTTTATTGGCTGAAATTCTAGTGTGCACTTGTTGAAGGAAGGCTTTTTATGGTGTAATTCTCATTTTTCTTGGTGGAAAGTCTACAACTAGGGTTTTTCATTGATGATACATAGTGAATGTGAGTAAATTTATGTAATTCTTCTCTTACTTGAATGGTTATAGTGTTTTACTTCATATTTTGTTAATTTATGAAATTTCTAGCTCAAACCCTAGGGATCAAGCACATGTTATTGTCCTTGTTCCAATTGTTATCTACCTACTAGATTGTACCAAGGAGCCATTTTTATTGAAGCATTGCTAGGGCCTTTCCATTGCAACACCCTAGTAATTGTCCTTCATCATAGCCGATTTTATCTTTTCATTGAGTTAAAGGAGAAAAACCTACTAAGGCCTAGGGTTACCAACACCTTAGTAGTTGTTTTCCCCTAGCGTTTGGTGGTTGAAGCCTTGGCTTACCAACACTTCATCCATCAAAATCCTATTGTCTTTAGCTCTACTACTATCATCTTGCTCCTTCAATTCTTGCAGCTACTTTTTGACTCCATTTTCCCTATGAAGACATTGATCTAAGATCTCTCTCTCTTAAGTGTTTTCATCACAACTTTCAAACATCCAAATCTTTGAACAACTAATAACACCTTCTAACCCTAGTTTAGATTGACCTACTAACCTTGTTGTTGCTATTATCCATCTAAGTTATAGTCATACTTTGAAGCATTTAAAGCTTCTTTAAGCAATTGAAAATATTGACTAATGCATAGCCTTATTTTCTTCTGATGAATATTGGTGTTATGATATTGATGATTAGCCATTCTTGCTCATTCTAAAGCTTTTATAAAGCATTTATTGTGAAGTGTTGCATTGTGATTATTGATGCTATACATATTTGTTTACTTCACCAACATATTAGTCAATTTATCTTATTAAGAAAGTCTCTTATTATATGCAGTACTAACCAGCAAGTGCCCTTGCAAATATAGTTTTGTGTTGCTTTGTTCCAAGCATGTACTTTTCTGGTTTTATTATCTCTTTATTGGTTGTTTAACTGGACTTTCTGGTCGGTGGTGACTTTTGAGAGGGAAAATTTTATTTGCCTTTATCCTTTGCCTTCTCAAAACCTCAGGTCATCGGGGAGATCTCCCCTAGGCCTACCACCCTAAATAGAAAGAGATATCTTCTCGAGGTGACGATGATAGGATAGTCTCTCGTTATGTCAATTTGTCTTCATTTACCTTTCCTTTCTATCAAAGTACAAATTGTGTGATAACAAGTATCTAGATAAAATACTATGTTGTGGCATCAAAGTCTAGGGCATATCAGAGAGAAGGGCCTTCGAGTACTACACAGTAAAGGTATGGTTGAAAGTATGTCCAATCCCTCTCTGGATTTTGATTTATGTGACCATTTCTTATATGGAAAGTAGAATCAGGTAAGATTCTCCTTTGGTGCTATAAGGGTAGAGGGAATAGTATAGTTGGTGCACATTGATGTGTTTGGACCTTTTTTGAATCCATCACTCGGTAAATCTATGTACTATGTCTCATTTATATATGACTTCTCAAGGAATATATGGATTTATTTCCTTAGGAAAAAATCTGAAGTCTTTGACAAATTTAAAGAGTTTAAGGCTCTTGTGGAGAATCAAACAGAGAAGAATATAAAGGTGTTGAGGACAGATGATGGTGGATAATTACGCGGGAATGAATTCGAGGAATTCTATAAAAAGTGTGGTATAACAAGGCAGCAAATTACTCCATACACTTAGCATAATAGAGTTGTCGAAACGATGAATAGGATGTTAATGGCAAGAGAAAGGAGCATGCTCAATGGTGTTTAGTTGGGATAGGAATTCTCGGAAGAGGCGGTGGACATTGTATGTTACCTAGTAAATCGATCACCCTCATCAGCATTGGATGACATGACTCAACATGAGGTATGGACTGGTAAGAAACCCTTTATGATACATATCAAGGTTTTTGGTTCTGATGCTTATCTACACATTCTAAAGAAAAATAGGAGTAAGATGGATAAAAGGGATGAAAAGTGTATCTTTATTGGCCATAAATATGGTCTAGAAGGTTATAAGATAACCCAAAAACTAAGAATGTAGTGTATAACAGAGATGTGGTATTTAGAGAAATCGAAGATGTTGTCAAAAAGGAAGTTCTACCAAGTGAGGAAGAACCAAATAAAATAGAGTTTGAATTGAAGGATAATGAATCAAACTCTACAGAATAACTTGAATCGGAAGAAGAAGAGCCTCATACTCAAGTATTGAGAAGAACTGTTTAGGAAAGAAGAGAATCGGTAAGGTATACTCCACCTAATTTCCATTCAAGTTTTGTTTTTCTTATTATTATTTATGATGATCCTAGAACTATTAGGGAGGAAATGGATTCATAGGGTGGAAAACTCTAGAAAAATTCCATGGTTGAAGGAATGTTAGCCTTGGACAAGAATGAGGCTTGGGATCTAGTGGAGTTGTCGACTAGAAGAAATCCTATTGGTAGCAAATGGGTGTTTAAGAAGAAGTTGAATGCATAAGGCAAAGTGGAGAAATAAACAGCTCAGTTAGTCATAAAATGTTATTCTCGAGAAGAGGGAATTGACTTTGGTGAAATTTGTTCTCTTGTTTCTAAGTTAACTTATATTAGATTTATTTTATCTATTATTGTTTCTTTTGATTTTGAAGTAGAATATATGGATGTGAAGGAAGCATTTCTACATGGGAATCTGGAAGAATAAATCTACAGGAAGCAGTCAGAAGGATTTGCAGTGAAGGGAAAGAAAGAGCTAGTATGCAGGCTAAAAAAGTCCTTGTATGGGTTAAAGCAGTCACCAAGGATGTGGTATCAAAAATTTGATACTTATATATTGGGACTTGGCTTCACAAGAAGCAAAGATTATCACTATGTGTATTTAATATTAGTAGGTGATCATATTATTTATTTGGATTTGTATGTGGATGATATGTTGTTGATAGAAAACACCGAGGAAATTATCTAGGATGTGAAAAAACAATTGTCCTCTAAATTTAACATGAAATATATTGGTGCTGCAAATTTTATTTTGGGTATGGAAATTAAAAAAAAATGGTCAAACAAGAACCTCTGGTTGAACTAGAGAAAATATGTTGAGTTGATATTTTGAAGGTTTAATATGCAGGAATGTAAACCTGTCAAGGTCACTATTCTTGTAGGTGTAAAGTTATTTGCATATCAATTTCCAAACACATAGGAAGAGGAAGAGGATATGTCAGATGTTATGTATTCTAGTGCAGTTGGAAATTTGATGTATGCAATGGTTTGTACTAGACCAAACATTTCACATACAGTGGGAGTTTTGAGCAAGTACATGTAAAAACCAGGGAAGGATCATTGGGCGGAAGTAAAGAGGGTTTTCAGGTATTTGTGTGGCACTACTCTTATGGATTGTGTTACCAAGGAAGATTGATATTGGACAAAGTGTTGGACATACATGGCTTTGTTGATGCAGATGGGGATGGAGATATAGATCGCAGAAGATCTACAAGTGGGTATGTGTTTAACCTATTTGGAGGAGTAATTAGTTGGATGAGAAAAAGATATTCTATAGTGGCACTGTCAACTACAGAATCTGAATACATTCCAGCCACTCATGAAAGCAAGTAAGAAGTATGGTTACAGATATTGTGTTTAGGTATTAGGTTGGTATAGCAAGATGTAAGGATATATTGTGACAGTCGGAGTGAAATCTTCTTGGTGAGGAACCTGAATTATCATTCTAAAACAAAGCATATCAATGTTCAGTATCAATTTTTCAAATACATGGTTGCAGAGAAAAAGGTGTTGGTGAAGGTGGACACTTTGGATAATGTTGTAGATTCATTAACAAAGTTTCTGAGCACTAAGAAGTTCTCTTGGTGTAGAGAATCAAAGGGAATTTTTTCCCTATATTGTTGATCATGAAATCATGTGACCCCTCTATGCAAAGAAAAAAACAAGTGGGAGAATTTTGGGTATGTGTTATATTCTTTGCATGATTTTGGGTCCCCTTATTGGCAGGTTCGAGGGAGAGGCACCTGAAAAAATATATTTTGGGGTTTATTTGCCAAATTTTTGGGTGTTCTATCGCCTTTGGCAGGGGCAGTTTTTCACCTTTGGCAATTTAGTAGTGCATGGCTTTTCATCCCATGGTTTTCTAATTCTACTTAAGGAAATAAGGTTGTAATCTAATCTGGGTCAATCGATTAGGGGTTTTATGGATTTTTCGGGATCCTATAGATTGTATTGTAAAGAATAAAGTTGGATTATGAATAGAATTAGAGGTGCACATCTAAATAGTTTGTTGGTTTTCCCAGTTGGGTTTCTAGAGTAAATCTCTATGTATATGTGTGATTGCAATTGTTTTATTTTTTGTGTTAAGAATCTATGTGTGCAATGCATTACTGTGAAAGGTTTAAAACTTACACATGTGACTATCTCCCTCAGAATAGACAATGATCTATGATGTAGGTGCCCCATCCTCTTCTGCCAAAACTCTCACAAGTTGTCACTATTATGAACTAGGGTATGAGCAGGTTCATCCTACAACCTGTAAACATGACCTTCTCTAACGCCTATTACCTAAGTTGTATCTGAGCTAGATTCCTTTGGTATAATGAGGATCTATTGGTTATTGAACTCCACAATATATCCCTTATCATCCATAATCGAACCTGAAAGAAAATTATTCTTGAGACATGGAACAAACAAGACATCATCAAAATCTAAAGAGTTACTTGAATCAAGCTAGAAGGGAATAGTACCAACTCCTACCATTGGGTACTTGGAATCATAATTTTTTATGATTGAAATTGTTCAATATCCCACTAACAACATCATGAGGATAAATCCCCCTATGTTTTAAAAGAGATGGTGCTCATCTGTAATTATGTTACTAAAAAATACAATTTTAACAAGAGTATAATCACAAAAAGAAAATTTGTTGATAAAGGGACCAAGAACTTGTCCAAGAAAGAAATAAAATATCTTTACAATATTATACAAAAATAAAGGCAATTGTAGATTTTAACCTTGTACAATAAATTACTACAAATAGATTCTTAATAAAAATAGAAAATATACAATGGCACACACATACATAGTACATGAAGATTTTACCCTAGAAACCCAAACCAAGAAAACCAGCAACCTGTTTAGATTTTCACCTCTAATCTTATATACATCATCTCTTCATTGTTTACAATACATTACATACATGCATGCATGCACACACACACACACACACACACACACACACACACACACACATAATCCAGCGGCATCCAAAAACCCTAATCCATTGACCCAAATTAGTCAACAACCCTAATTCCTTAACTGGAATTAGAAAACCATCAATGAAAACTATGTTCCTAAAAACCACTAAAAATGTATGCAAAAAATGCCCAAAAAAAATTTGGGAGCTCTACCCCCAAACCCCCTGTGACCCCCCCGCGTGTTTGGAGGCAACGCAAACACTAGGTCTAGTCGTGCAAAGAATACAACACATACACAACATTCTCTCACGTGTTGTTTTATTTTCATACAAGGAGTTACAGGGTTACATAATCAACAATCCAAGGAAGCAATGCCCATAGATCCTCTACAACAAGAGAACTTCTTAGTGATCACAGATTTTGCTAATGAATCTGCAACATTCTTCAAAGTACCCACCTTCATCAACAACACCTTATTTTCTTCAACCATGTCTCTTCTGAAGAGATATTGAACATCAATATGCTTTGTCTTTGAATGATAAGTTGGGTTCTTCCCCAGGAATATTTCACTCTGACTGTCACAATCTATCCTTACAACTTGTTGTACCAACCCAATACCTGAACGCAATCTCTATAACCATACTGCTTCCTTTCTTGCATGAGTGGTTTTCATGTATTCAACTTATGTAGTTGAGAGTGCCACTACAGACTATATTTTTCTCAGCCAACTAATTGATCCTCCAAACAGGTTAAAGACATGCCCACTTATAAATATTATGTGATCCATATCTCCAGACCAGTCTGCATCAACAAAACTATTTGTTTCCAGCACTCTATCTAATCCTAGTCTTCCTTGGTATCACAATCCATAATTGGTAGTACCACGCAAATACCTGCAAACCATCTTTACTTTTTTCCAATGCTCTTCTCTGTTTTTGACATATACTTGCTCAAAACTCCCACTGAATGTGCAATGTCTGGTCTAGTATAGACCATTGCATACATCAAACTTTCAACTGCACTAGCATACGAAACACAAGACATGTCCTCTTCCTCTTCATGTGTCTTTGGACATTGATCTACAGATAACTTTACACCTATAGGAATAGGGACCCTGATCGGTTTACATTCCTACAAATTAAACCTTTGCAATATTGTCTCGGCATATTTCCTCTGATTTAACTAGAGTTTCATGTTTTCCCGATCTCTTTTAATTTCGATGCCCAAAATTAAATTTGCAACACCAAGATCCTGCATATCAAACTTAGAGGACAAGTAATTTTTCACATCCTAGATAATCTCCTTGTCATTTCCTATCAGTAACATATCATCCACATACAAGACCAAGTAGATAAGATGATCACTGATTAATTTGAAATATACACAGTGATCTGCTTTTCTCCTTGTGAAGCCAAGTCCCAACATATAAGTATCAATTTTTTGATACCATGTCCTTGGTGATTTCTTTAACCCATACATGAACATTTTCATCTTGCATACCGACTCTTTCTTTCCCTTCACATCAAATCCTTTTGGTTGCTTCATGTAGATTTATTTTTCCATATCCCTATGTAGGAATGGTGTCTTCACACCCATCTATTAAAATCAAAAGCAACAACAATAGATAAAATAAATCTAATTGAAGTTAACTTGGAAACAGGAGAAAAATCTCACCAAAATCAATTCCCTCTACCTGGGAATAACCTTTTGCTACTAACCAAGCTTTATATTTCTCCACTTTACCTTTTGCATTCAACTTCTTCTTAAACACCCATTTGCTGCCAATGGGATCTATTCCATCTAGCAACTCCACTAGATCCCAAGCCTCATTCTTATCCAAGGTTGTCATTTCTTCAATCATGGCCTTTTTCCAGAGTTTGTCATCCTTTGAATCCAATGCCTCCCTAAGATTTATAGGATCATCTTCAGTAATAAACAAAGAAAAATTTGAACGGAAATCAGGTGGAGTGTACCTTTCATGTTTCCTTCTTTCCCAAACCGATCTCCTCAATACTGGAGTATGAAGATCTTCTTCTTCTTAATCATGTTCTTCTATAGAGTCTGATTCATTATTCTTCAACTCAAACTCTATTTTATTTGGTTCTTCCTTCCTTGGTAGGACTTCCTATTAGACAACATCTTTGATTTCTCTAAATACCACATATTAGTGATACACTTCCTTCTTATTTTTTGGGTTCCAAAGCTTATAACCTTTCATACCATCTTTATACCCAATAAAGATACACTTTTCAGCCTTTTTATCTAGCTTACTCATATTTTATTTTGGAACGTGAACATAGGAATCACAACCAAATACATGAGATGTGTAAGAGAGGGTTTCTTACCAGTCCATACCTCATGTGGAGTCTTCTCATCCATTGCTAATGAGGGTGACGTTTGACTAGGAAACATGTAGTACTCACTACCTCTGCCCAGAATTCCAATCCTAAACCAGCACCACTGAGCATGCAACTTGATTTTTTCTTCAGTGTCATGTTCATCCTTTCTACAACTCCATTATACTTAGTTGTATATGGAGTATTCTTATGCCTTGATATATCGCACTTCTTACATAATTCTTCGAATTCATTTCCGCGGAATTTTCCACCATTATCTATCCTCAACACCTTATTATTTTCTTTGTTTGATTCTCCACAAGAGCCTTAAACTCTTATTACATGTCAAAGACTTCAAATTTCTTTCTGAGGAAATATATCCTTGTATTCCTCGAGAAGTCATTTATAAATGAGACTTAGTACACATATTTTTGCAATGACAGAACCGACATAGGTACAAACACATCACTGTGCACCAACTACAAAATTCCCTCTGCCCTCGTTGCACCATAGGGGAATCTTACCCGATTCTGCTTCCCATATACACAATGTTCAAAAAACTTAAAATCTATAGAGAAATTAGGCATACCTTCAACCATACATTTACCATGTAGTACTCGAAGGACCTTCTCTCCTATATGACCCAGTCTTTGACGCCACAACATAGTCTTATCTCTAGATACTATAGGATTTTTTTATTCTTCATCTCCAATCTCAGGAAAAAAAAAACTATTACACCCATCACTAATAGTGCTTCCCTGCAAATTATACAGAGTTCCAAACCAAACTCCCTTCAGCAACAACATTTCTCCTTGAACCATCCTACATGTTTCTTTCTCAAACACTATTTTTACCCCTACATCGTCCATTTTTCTTACATAAATCAAATTTTTGGCCAATCATAGGATGTGCAGAACACCAAGGAGTGTTCTAATCTTTCCATCCATGAGCTTCAACTTGAATTTTCCTTGTCCTATGATTTTGAATGTTGAGTCATCACCAAGGATAACATCACCTCCATCATACCTTTCATATTCGCAAAACCACTCACTATGATGTTGGTTATGGAGCCTGATTATCTTCCTGATTTAGAGGTCTTTTACTTTCAGCCGTGTTTATACCCCATGAAGTATTTACACCCCAGAAGTATGTACACTCTTCCACGCAGGGGAGTGCAGGGGGGGGTACCCCCTCTGCGGGGTCTGGGGGGGCTATCCCCCTAGCTGGGGGGTCTGGGGGCAAGCGGGCCCCCAGCGGGGATTCGGGGGCAGCGTCCCCCAATGGGGGTTCGGGGGCAAATCCCCTGAAGAAAAAATTGCCTTGTAAAAGTATATTGTAATTTCATTGTAAATCTGGACCATTCATTATAAGGTCGCAGATCTAATGATAGAGATTATGTTAGGGTTTTTTTGCCCTAGAAGGCAACCCTCTTTTATGAGGGAAATGTATTGCGGATATGTAGGTTGGCAAGTATTGTATTTTGAGAAAGGAGACTGTGAGAGAAAGAAGAGGAAGTTACAGCGAGTTTTGCTATAGGTTGTATCCCTTCATTTTGTTGGATAATAATAAAGAAAGGACCTGGCAATTTCTCTGGTGGATGTAGCCCACACTGGGTGAACCACGTAAATCTATGTCTCTCTTGTATTGTGTATCTTCTGTGTTTTATTTCCGCATTTGTTTTATTTTATTGCTCCGCGGTCCTGTTTTTCTAACATATGAGGAGTCATGTGAAAGGATGCACCTGAGTCAACCAGACATGCCTCATGATCTCCATGTGTGCTTGAAGAATCCAAGTAAACATCTCCTCCTTCTTCTATGGAGTTTTTTTCTTCTGTAGAATGGGCATCATCAGATCCCTTCCCTCTCTCAACACTTTTGGATCTACATTGCTTCTTGTAGTGCCCTTCTTTTCCACATCTTCAGCATACCTTTACAAATTCCAGGAGATTTAGATATTCCCTTAGATTTAAATCTCCCACTTGAGGACTTAGATCTATTTCTTTCATGGGAGCATCATCTTGCAAATAAGGCATATGTGCTATGTCCTTCCATGTTTTTTAGTCTCATATCCTCCAACAACAAGGATGAGACCACATCATCGAAACTTAAAATAGTTGTATTACTACTTATGGACACAACCAAACCATCCCATGAGTCTGGTAAAGAGAACAATAAACTAATACACTTATCTTCATCAAAAATATTAATATCAACAATAATAACTTACCATTATATTGAAGGCATTTAGATTCTATGTCATTGTGTCTCCATATTTCATCCTTGGGTTGTACATCCTCTTCCACATGAAAAAAAAATTTACCATGGAACTAAACTGATACAAATCCCCTAACTTATTCCATAAATCCTTGGTTGTAGTTTCCCTTGACACATTCAGTAATATTCAATCTAAGAGACACAATCAAATTGTTCTCTTCACCTTTCGATCCAACTTTTCTCAGTCTTCAAATGATGTTCCTATATGTGTAGTACCTATATTCACAGAGGTCCATTGATATGTGTCCACCAAAATATCTTCCACATTGAGCTTCCACAACTCAAAACTTTTCCCATTAAATTTATCAATCTCTATTTTTGAACTTCTCGCCATTTATTTTAACCTAGAGAATCGATATCATAGATCTCCCACTATAACAAGGTTTATCACAAACCCGAGCCAAACCCTTAGCCACAAAGGAATCCCCCTAAAGCCAATAAATTCTCTGATACCAAATATAGATTTTAATCTTGTACAATAAATTACTGCAAATAGATTCTTAATAAAAATAGAAAATATACAATGGAACACACACACACACACACATTACACAAAGATTTTACCCTGGAAACCCAAACTGGGAAAACTAGAAACATGTTTAGAGTTGCACCTCTAATCTTATATATATCATTTATTCATTGTTTAGAATACAATATATA
>JASDQU010225858.1:4870-17369 GCA_032191745.1 Picea mariana | reverse complement strand
AAGACATCCATTTCTTCAACCATGGCCTTCTTCTAGAGTTCACTATCCTCTGAATTCACTGCTTCCCTGACAGTTCTGGGATCATCATCAGTAATAGATAAAGCAAAATTGGAACGAAAATCAGGTGGAATATACCTTTCTGGTTTCCTTTTATCTCTCACTGATCTCCTCAATACTGGGGTATGAGGTTCTTCTTATTCTTCTTCTGCTTCCTCTTCTTTAGATGATTTAGATTTTGCATCATCCAACTCAAGCTCTATTTTCTCAGGTTCGTCTTGCATTGGTAGGAATTCCTGTTTGGACACATCTTTTACCTCTCTGAAAACAACATCTCGACTGTAAATTGTCTTCTTGGTTTCTGGGTTCCAAATCTTATAACCTTTCACACCATATTTATAACCAATAAAGATACACTTTTCAGCCTTTTTATCCATCTTACTCCTATTTTCCTTTGGAATATGTACATAAGCATCAGAACCAAACACTCTAAGATGTTGACGAGAGGGTTTCTTTCCAGACCATACCTCGTGTGGAGTTTTATCATAAAACATTGATGAAGGTGATTGATTGACCAGGTAACATGTTGTACCCACTGCCTCTACCCATAATTCTTGTCCTAACGCGACACCGTTGAGCATGCTCCTTGATTTTTCCATCAGTTTCCTGTTCATCCTTTCTGCAACTCCATTCTGCTAAGGAGTGTATGGAGTAGTATTCTGACTTTTTATACCACACTTCTTACAGAATTCTTCGAATTCATTTTTGCAGAATTCTTCACCATTATCTGTTCTCAATACCTTTATTTTCTTCTCTGTCTGATTTTCTACCAGAGCCTTAAACTCTTTAAATTTATCAAATACCTTAGATTTCTTTCTAAGAAAATAAATCCATGTGTTCCTTGAAAAATCATCTATGAATGAAACATAATACATAGATTTACCTAGGGATGGAACAGGAACAGGTCCAAACACATCACTGTGTATCAACTCTAAGATCCCCTTCGCTCTTGTAGCACCAAATGGGAATCTTAGTTGATTCTGTTTACCATATATGAAATGTTCATAGAAATCAAAATCCAGAGTGCAATTAGACATACCTTCAACCATACCTTTATCGTGTAGTGTTCGAAGGCCCTTTTCTCCAATATGTCCCAGTCTTTGATGCCACAACATGGTCTTCTTTCCAGAGACAATATTGGTCTTGTCTTCTTTATTTCTTTGTTCAGGGACAACAAAACCATTACACCCATTAGTATAAGTTCTTACCAACAACTTGTATAGAGTTCCACACCAAAATCCCCTCATCAACACCATTACTCCTCGTACCATCTTTCAAGTGTTCTTTCTAAATACAGTATCTACTTCTGCATCGTCCATCTTGCTTACAGATATTAGGCTCCTGGCTAGTTTTGGAATGTGCAGAACCCCGGTAAGAGTTCTAATCCTTCCATATTTTAGCAACAACTTAACCCTTCCACGTGCCAAGATTTTTGTTGTCGAGTCATCTCCTAGAAATACATCACCACCATCGTATTTTTCATATTTAGAGAACCACTCCCTATGAGGAGTCATATGGTATGACACACCTGAGTCGATCAACCATACATCACATTCTGCATGTGTACTTGTAGATGCCAGGTAAACATCACCTCCTTCTTTAGTGGAGGTTTTCGCCTCTATGGAAGAGGTACTATCAGATCCCTTTGGTCTATCGACCTTCTTAGACTTGTAGTCTTTCTTATAATGCCCTATTTTACCACACTTCCAACATTGCCTCAAAGATTTTCCTGGAGACTTAGATCTACCAGTAGATTTAGATATCCCCCCCGAAGGTTTACCAGGATTCCTGTCTTGGGTACGACCTCTTACAAATAAAGCATCTGTACTATGAATATCCATGATTTTCTGCCTCATCTCTTTAGATAACAAGGATGAAACTAAATCCTCATACTTCAATGTAGATTGAGTGGTCCTACCAATTGCTACAACCAGATTATCCCAAGAATCTGGCAAATAACATAACAAAGTAATACACTTATCCTCTTCTACAATCGTAATATTAACAGAGACAAGTTGACTTACTAGAGTATTAAAGGCATTTATATGTTCTGTCATAGAATCTCCATCTTCCATCCTAAGATGATACAACTTCTTTCAAAGAAACAACTTGTTTACCAGGGAATTTGATTGATACAAATTCCCCAACTTATCCCATAGTTCCTTGGCTATATATTCTCCCGAGACATTCAACAAAACTGAATCTTCTAGGCAGAGTCGAATAGTACTCCTTGCTCTTCTGTCCAACTTCACCCAATCTTCCTTTGACATACCAATAGCTGGTGTACTAGTAGTTTGTGTACTAGTAGGTTGTGTACTAGTAGCCCATGTGATAGTAGACGATGTACCAGTGGGATGTGTACCAGGATCCACAATGGTCCATTGTTCTTTGTCTACAAGAAGGTCCTCCATCTTGAGCTTCCATAGCTCAAAGTTTTTACAAATTGAACTTCTCTATCTCAATTTTCTATGAGCTCGCCATTCCTCATTCTTAATCAAATCTCCACTGCAAAATCTACCACTAAACCCATGTTTATCACAGACCCAAGATAAACTTGATCTATCAAGACCGAGCCAAACCCTTAACAACAAAGGTGTCCCTCTGAAGCCAAAAATGAGCTCTGATACGACATGTAAGTTTTAAACCTGTGAAGTAAAGAAATGCATATAGATTCTTAAGAAAAACAAAACTTAATCAATGGCTCATACACATAGTACACATAGGTTTTATACCAGAAACCCTCAACCGGTAAAACCTTTCTTATATTCATTATATCGAATTTCACCATTTACCATACAATATATATACAATGTTTTTAGGTATTCCGTAGATACCAAAAACCTAATCCCTTAATCCGAATCATCAGACGCAGTTGTCATATATGACACGCCCACACACACACATGCAAATAATATAACACATAACCAACATAAACCATCCCATTTATGATGTTGGTGAGGACATAGGCTGTTGCATCCTTTCAGTGAATGAAGAGTACAATGAGACTCTAAAACCTACAAATCCTCTTGTAATCTCTGTTAAGGAGCTATATGGTATATATAAAATGTTTTTTGATGGGGAGTACTCAAAGGAAGGGGTGGGGGCTAGTGTAGTTCTCAGTTCTCCCACCAAAAAATAAATTCATTTGTCTTACAAACTGGAGTATGAGGCCATTGATAATTTAGCTGAATATAAAGTCCCTATTTTAGGCTTTGAGGTAGCAAGAAAATGCAAATTACCAATTTGGTGGCATTTGGAGACTCATATTTAGTGGTACAACAAATCAGGGGTTTCTATCAAATGAAGCACCACACAATGAGGTCATACAAAAATCAAGTACAAGACATGATTGGCAATTTTGTGAAGCTTTCAATATTTTTGTTGTCTTAAGAGAATTTAATTAGCAAGCCGATTCCTCAGTAGTAGCAGGCAATACTTTCAAAGCACCAGCCATTTCCCAAGTGAATTATGAAGTTGATATGAGGTACAGACCATCCATCCCCGACAACATCAAATACTGACAAGTTTTTGAAGATGACCAACAAATCAAAAAGTTCATGGATGTGATAGATGAGTTTGCAAATACTCACATTGATTCAGAAGATGAAGAAGATACCACAAACATTATTAGCGAAGAAACTGAAGAAATCCATGAATTTAGTATTTATATGGCTGAACACAAAGTCTTGCAGCTCAAAAACAATTTTATTCCAAAAGGGTCGGTACCTATGGAACAATTGTTTGATATGAATGATGTACCTGTTAAACCAAATGTCCTCCCAAAAGATGAAAAAATTGAGGACTGTAATATAGGGACAGAAAAGGAGCATAAATACATTAAGCTATCCAAAGATATTCCTATTAATAATAAGATAAAATACCTATATCTATTCAAATAATCACTTATGTGCCATGAAGATACATCACACAGTAACACTGGATATGTTGCATAACCCACAGCTTGAGCTTTTATTAATCATATCTAATACAAGAAGCCAAATGGAAGAGGTGGATTTACAATAACACATACACAAAAATAAGAAGGGTTACATATTGAAACAAGATGTAGGGAATGAATCTCTTGCTGCTTGTTGCTTTTACGATTTGTCTATATTTGAGGTCTATTGATATAAAAATTTTGAGTATAAGACACTCTTAAATTCCCCAAAGTGTCAACCCTAAAAATGAGCACCTTATCTTCCTATATAGATGCCTTAATTTGTGAGAAAACCATACATTCAATCCAATATTTCTTCTTGAGTATGGATACAACTCTTCAGTTATTGATACCGCCTCTTTTTTTCAACTAATTTTACCAATTAAAAACTATTTTAACCACCAGAGTTAAAACCTGCTGATGTGTAATGAGGAGTGCATCCTTTGTCCAATTGATCTTATGTATGAATTCTTCTAAGTGGCTCAATTGGGTTTGACTATTGCAGTATACACCTTCAACCTTTGAACAATTGAGGTCCTTGTCTATCTAGAAGGACGTCTAACCGTTTCCTATTAGCCACTACTACTCAATGAAGTAGAGAAAAATTGACCAACTCTTTGAATCCTTTGCCTCAAGATTCTGCATATCGTTGGTTGGATTGTGCAATTGCACCTTAGGGTGGACCACCAGAAATTTCACTGCTCTTATGTCTCCCACTGATATTATGTTTGAGCCAATGTGAGTAGAAAAGGAAATTCCCCTCCTTTGCAGTGATAGGAGAAGCTCCTCACACATCTATAGCCATGATGGCTGATTGGTCTCTCCCGAGGGGAGAGGCTGTGCATGTGGGTCATCTTCTATGAGACCTAGAATTTGAGTAACTCACCTTTAGAAGTTGAATTACTCGTATATTGGTTTCTTCTATTCATGAGGATTTCTCTTATAATGGATTGACACATACTTTAAGGAGGTCACTGATGGAATGAAATGATTTGCTACACAAGTCAACGATATTCTAAAATCTATAGCTTTCTCAGGTGTGCATGTGGAGCCAATGATTCTCATCCTTTATTGGCTGCAACTAACTGTATAATGATTGGTGATGATTTCTAGGTGTGACGCCAAATGTCATGCTATATATATATATATTTATGTCTGGCGGAATCAACAACTAGTTGGGCATGTGCTCACGTTACATGTGGCCGTGTTATCCAACTACTACCACTATAACCTCCAGGTGTGCCCACGATGCCCCTTACACAGCACACATTGTAAGTCGAGGGGAGTTGAACTCGAAACCTCATGGAACTTCATTTTCACGGCACTTTCCAATTGAGCTGCCCCCCCCGGGGGAAAATGTCATGCTATATTATATCTCATCCACCAGTCGGTTTGTCACACCATTGGCAACTTTGTTTGAAACCCCTTTCTCTGTGATTTTTGTGCCCATGCATTACCTTTCCTTTGGATTTGGCCTTTGAAATTTGGGAAAGGGGAAATTTTTTGAGTGACATCATTCTTGACGTCAGTATGGTACCATAGACACATGGAAAATTTTTGTTGGTCCATGTTGGTGCTTACGTGGAAAGGGATCCGATTATGTGTCATTGGGCTCAAGGTGCTGTTCTGGATCTTCAGTGGGTCCCCTTTGTCCAGGTGGTAGCTTCAGGTTTGCTCTAACAAGTGCCCTGCTGGAATGACACATTGTCACTGGTATTTCTGAGTATACTTGGTGGAATGATGAGTTATATCTACATTATGCTGAGTGGGTGAACATGTGTGCTCTTTGTAATGAATAAATGGGTGGTTAGGAGAAACCACAATAAAGTTGTTAATCCAACAAAGGATTTTTCTTGTTCCATTCTCTTGTTGGGAGACACCATCCACTAAGTGACGTGTGTCCCCCCCAAACCACTATTGCACCATTTAGGTTCATTATCTCTTATGCATATTCATGATGTGATGTTGATCTCCAACCTTTGATCTGCCTCACTTGTATCCAAGTGACTGGTTAGGTCCCACATATCTACTCACACTTGGTTCCTAGGCCCTGGTCTTGTGGTAAGTTCTTTGGCTATTAAATATTAGGTCCTTTTGGGATGCAATAGGCTCTATTTTGACTTCTGATAAGTGCCCAAGCGCTTATAACTTACCTTAGGTGCCTAGGGAATGGATTTTCTACTATTTTCTTCAATGTGCCTCAAAATAGCTTGGCTCTTTCTATCTATAGGATCTGTAAGCTCACCCTCTGTATATGGATAATATAGTCTCAGTCTTATAACTTCAACAAACCTTCCTATCCTTGATAGGGTCAAATATGGTACTAACATAAGCTCAAGTGGGGATAGAATACCCCTATGGTCCGTTGAGAATAATAGACCAAGTGCCTTCTTCTATTGAGTTATGTAGTCTGTATTGAGATGATCATCTCCCTCATACCTGAAAATTGATTTGATATGTGAAACAAAAATTTCTCAACAATTTACAATGTTAGAACCCTACCTAATTGCTCATGTAAAAAATGGTGAATGAAGTAAAATAAAAAAAAATAATTCATGGAAATAGATTGAAAATAATTATTTATGTACATGGTAAGAAGCTTTGCAATGTTTGGTACTACAATAACTGTTTAAGGAACATCCCATTTACAGGAGCCCCAAACTAACTCTCCATCTAGCTAGGCCAACTGATATGTGTTATTATATTGAACTACAACAATTTGGAAGGGTCCAAACAAAAAATTATCAAATTTTCCATGCTTTCCCTTAGCTTCCCTTAGAGAATCCCACTTTAGGACTAGATCTCTTGTCACAAAATTTCTTTCTTTGGTCCATTTGTCAAATATTTCCTTTATTCTTACTTGATGAATCTAGGAATTTATCTGCACATGTTCTCTTACCTGCCGAACCTCGATCAAGTGGTTGATTCTCCTCTACATATCATCTGATTCTTCCTCCTCATCTTGTAGTAGCTTCATCACATGAAGGTTGAGTTGAATGGGGAAAATGGATTCTAACCCATATACCAACTGAAAAGGAGAAGTTCCAATAGACCTCTTTATGCTGACTCTATCTACCAAAATTGAATACTTCAAGTGAGAATCCCATGCTTTCTTATTTTGGGACAAAATTTTCTTGATAATCTTGATGAGGTTATTATTGGAGGACTCAACCAAACCATTTCCTTGTGGGCAGTAAGCAGTAGAGTGTCCAAGATCTGTGTTATATTTTTGGAAAAATTGAACCAATTTGGCAGACTTGAAGGCCTAAGAATTATCGATTATGATCTTCCTTTTGCACCCAAATATGGTCAAGATATTATCCTCAAGGAAATTTATGATGATTGTTTCAGTTGATACCCTTGTAGGAATGGCCTCTACCCATTTGGTGAAGTAATCCATGGCTGTCAAAATCTATTTATGATGTCTGCTAGAATTTGGATTGATTTCACCAATGAAATCCAATGAAAAGGTGTCTCAACTTTGATAGGTCTTAGTGGAAGGGGCAACAACTTTTTCTTCCTTGCAAACATTTGGCATTCTACACATGCTATAACCATGGAATTGTCATCATAAAACAATGAAGGCTAGTAATAACCATATTTGAATATCTTGTATGCAATGGTTCTCCAAGCATGGTGAACACCACATACTCCTTTGTGAAACTCTGTGACAATGCCTTCAGTTTTTTCTTTAGTGAGGAAATTTAGCAAAATCCCTCCTTGATCCTTCCAAATCATATTTTCTCCTAAAATGCAACACTTTACAGACTTAAGTTTAATAGACCTAGCCTTGGATTTTTCCCATGTTGGTGGGAAACTTAAGTTCTGTAGGTAAAATATGATATCCTTATACTAATCAGAATGAGAAAATTTAGGGCTCACCTTCAAGGATGGTTCTTGTGTTTCATCCCCTCATGGTTATGTTTATATGATGTTTTTTGATGGTGAATTTATTCCTAGATCTCCGCAATTAGAATTAGATAGGAGTTTGGAAAGCCCTTGTCCCCTTACCATTTTTGTGGGCTTAATATCCACAACATACTCCTATATTTTGGAAATCCATTTACCCCTTCATCCCTCACTGTTAGCCTGTGTGAGAATTTCTTTAATAGCATTGATGGGTACATAAGCCAATATCTTAGAGTGCAATATGTAGTCTCTCAATGCTTTCAATGCTTTGACTAGGGAATAATCTTGTTTATATAGGATACTATATCTCAATTCAACATATCTTAGGGCCTCTCTAAAAAAGGATATGGGATACTCTTGATTTTCTTCATTTTTTTGCAACAACACAACAATTATGGTATGTTCTGAGGCAACCAAGAAAATGGGGAACTCCTTATCATAGTTTGGGATAACTAGAATTGGAGACTCTCCCAATGCCTCTTTGATCTACTGAAAAGACTCTTTAGCTCCAGTAGTCCACTTGAATTCATGATCCTTTTTCAACATGTCAGTGATATGATTCACCGTTTCAACAAAATTTGGGATAAACCTTCTTAGAAAATTAATCTTACCCAGGAAGGATTTCATTTATTTCTTGTTTCTAGGCATGGAAATTTGTTTGATTCCTTCCACCCTTTCTAAATATATATTCACTCCTTCCTTGGATACTATATGGACCAATTTTTTTCTTTATTTCATGGAAAAATAAGACTTTTTGGGATTCAAGGACAAACCAAATTTCCTACATTTCACAAAGTCCCTCCTTAAATGCTTGATGTGATCTTCATCTATCTTTGAGAATATAGTCATGTCATCAAGGTATATAACGATGAATCTGTCCTTCTCTCCCACAAATGCTATGTCCTTAGCCCTTTGAAGATTTTCTCTTGCATTTATTAGACCAAAAGGCATTCTATCATACATGAAATCCCCCCTAGGTGTTGTGAAGGCAATCTTTTATTTACCTTATAGATGCGTTTCCACTTGATTGTATCCTCAGAAACCATCCATCATGGAGATACTATTACCTACCACTACTTTCTACAATATTTGATCCATCTTAGGTAGAGGGTATTTGTCCTTCAGTGATCATTTATTTAGATTCCTAAAATCGACACAAAGCCTTGTTTCTCCACTCTTTTTTCTCACTAGAACCAAATCGGCTACCCATTCATATTATCCAAGGGGAATTATAATCTGGGCATATAGTAATTTTCCCACTTCTTTTTCAATAGTAGGTAGTAGAAGAGGGTTAAATTGTCTTATCTTATTCCTGAAAGGTTTAGTACCAAGATTGAGGGGTATTCTATGTTGTATGCTACTGGTATCATAAGTCTTCAAGTTCTCATATTTCTAGGAAAAAACATCCATGTATTATTTGAACAGATGCAAGTATTTTGTCTTATGATCAACAAGAGTATATTGGGACAACTTAATGTATTTAATATCCTTTTCTTATATTACCATCCTCAATGCTGTCATATTTTGGGAGGACAATTAGCTTAACATGTACACCATTCATATCAAACAATTGTTCCAAAGGTACCATCCCTTTTGGGATAAAATTGTTTTCAAGCTGCAGAACTTTGTGATCAACCATATAACTACCGAATTCAAGGATTTCTTTAGTTTCTTCCCCAATCATTATTTTAGTCTCTTCTTCATCATATAAATCAATGTGAGTGTTTTCAAACTCATCTATCACCTCCATTAAATTTTTGATTTACTGGTCATCTTCAAAATCTTTCTAGTATTTGATGTTGTCAAGGATGGATGGTTTATACCTCATCTAAACTTCATACTTCACTTGGGGAATGGTTGGTGGTTTGAAAGTACTGGATGATACTTCTAAGGACTCAAATTGTTGATTAAATTCTCTTAATACAATGAAAATATTGAAATCTTCATAAAAATGATCAATCATGTCCCATACTTGATTCCTGTATGACCTCATTCTGGGGTGCCTCGTTTGATAGAAACCCCTGATTTGTTGCACCACTAGCTATGATAATCCAAATTATACCAACTTGGTAATTTTTATTTTTCTTGCTGCATCTAGGACTAAAATCAGGGCTTCATATTCAACTGCATTATCGGTGGCCTCAAACTCTAGTTTGTAATACAAATGATTTTCTTTTTTGGTGGAAGAAATGAGCACTACACCAGCTCCCACCCCTTATTTTGAATATGCCCCATAAAAAAACATTTTTCATATACCATCTACCTCCTTAAAAAAACTTACAACAAGATCTGTAGGTGCTGGGGTCTCATTGTAATCTTCATTCATTGAAGGGATGCACCAACCTAGGCCCTCATCAATAGCATAAATGGGATGGTTTTTGGGGTTGTTCTGATCACTAACCACATGGGAAATTTTTTTCTCCCTATACAATCTTATATTTTCACCCCCAAAGACTGGTATAGTGGAATATGTCATATCCATATGCATAGTACATCCTAGCTTATCTGCCCATATTCTGGACCACAACATACCATAATTAGTAGGCACATCAACCACCACTACATCCATCATATTTGTCTTAGCAGGAAATTGAGCTAGCGTGACCACCATGTCTTTGATCAGTCCATCACACTTTACTTTCCTGGAATCAAAGGAATACAGATCATGGTATGGCCTGGTAATCTCCAACCTCAACTTTTTCATGACTACTTTGGGCATGAGGTTATGTGATGATATAGAATTAAGCATACAATTTTGTAGCATTTTATCATGAATATTTAAGGTCACATAGAAGGGTGCAATAAATTCTTCCTTTTCATCTATGTGGGGGCCAAAAACTATGGTAGGGCACTCATCTTACACATTCAAGGTATCAAGAGGGTTGGTCGGCCCCTTTCCCTACACAAATTTCTTAATTTGTTTATGATACGAGGGGTTCTTGGACATGTTAGAAAAAATAGGATCGTGGAGAAATAAAAAAAAATATGGAAATAAAACACAAAATATACACAATACAATAGAGATACATATATATGTGGTTCACCCAACGTGGTCTACGTTCACCAGAGAAATTTCCAGGTCCTTCCTTTTTATTATCCAACAAATGAAGGGATACAACCTACAACACACCCGCTGTAACTTCCTCTTCTTTCTCTCATAGTCTCCTCTCTCAGAATACAATATTCACAATGATGCATAGCCACAATAAATTTCCCTCACAAAAGAGGGTTTCCTTCTAGGGAAAAAATCCCTCACATAACTTCTACTGTTAGATCTGCGACCTTATAATGAACGGTCCAAATTTACTATGAAATTACTATATACATTTACAAGGCAATTTTTCCTTCAGGGGATTTTCCCTTGTACCCCCATCGGGGAAAACTGTCCCCCAAACCCCCACTGGGAGTCCGCTTGCCCCCAGACCCCCCAGCCGGAGGGATGAGCCCCTCAGATCCCACAGGGGGGCAAGCCCCCCTGAAACCCCCCTGCATGGAGGGGTGTACAATATTCTTGGGTGTACAATCTTCATGGGGTATAAACATGACTGAAAACAAAGACCTATGAAACATGAAGATAATCAGGCTCCACAACCAACATGCCAACTCCATCGAAGGCACATGGATCTTGATTTTAGACAATTCATGTTCAATGTTAAAAGGTGGAACTGATTCCTCAAATTCTTTAGTTTCACTTTCTATTTTCAAATGTTCCAAAGCCTCATTGGCCTTATGAATGTATGGAACCTATTTGTATTTATCTTTGAGCTGACTTGGACTAGGCTTCTTAGGTTGAGGTTGACTATCTAAAAAAACTTATTTTTGTCTAGGCCTGAGGTCTCACTTCTTATGCATCTCTTCTTGAAATGCATCAACAAACATCATGTACTGAACTGAGGATAAATCTTCTTGTTTTGGTTCATTTTTAGGAATTTGTTTCCTAAGATTTAGAGAATTTTCATAATCATTTTGGGTTAGATGTATGGAATTATTCTCATATTGGAGTATGTGAAATTCCTTTGTGTATTCGACTTATTCCTCATCCATTACTTCTTCAACACGATTATTATCATTGTTGGAATTTATAGGGGGTTGGATTGATTGTTCTTCATTTTTTCTTTCCCTTATCATTAATTGTAGATTAAAAGGTATTCTGAACTGATTAAGGTTTCTCATGCCTCCTTCTTGAGGAGATTTGTTTGCATTTTTATTTTCAATATCAAATATAGACATCTTGTTTGTTAAGTTTCTGATTAGTCTACACATTTCTTCAATCCTTGCTTCTTCAGAATATTTACTTGGATCATAGGTACCAAAAACTTCTCTAGCCTTTTTTCTTTCTACTTGATCATATTTTTGTCTCATTTTACTTGATTCAATCATGTTTTCTTCAATGTCTGTCTATTGCATTGTCCTTCATTAGCAACAGAGTTGGGGATCTCCTTTCCCTCAACACCATGGAAAAATCAACATCAAATGCTCCAACATATGTAACTTTAGTTGTTGGTTGTGAAGGTTTAATATCTCTAGGGATTTTGTTATAGAGCTTGTTGAATCTTCTGTTCAAGTCAACAACACCTTCATTATATCTCTTCTTGA
>JASDQU010225857.1:617-17447 GCA_032191745.1 Picea mariana | reverse complement strand
CAAGAAAATCTTATACACCAAAGAAGACATCTCATCATCAGATGAAGATGAAGTCAGTGACAATGAGACAGGAAGAGTTTTATTTATGGCAGTAAAAGACTCTGACAAACAAGACTCTGAAGAAGAATATGAAGAAGCTGAAGAAGAATGTGAAGAAGTCGAAGAAGAAATTGAAGAGGCAGAAGTTGACTATCAAGAAGAATTAATGTGTGTCATAGAAGTTATCAGAAGAGAAAAGAAGAAAAATAAGAAACTACAAGCAGAACTAGACAAGAAAAAGGGCACTCAAGAACTAGAACAAATGATCACAAAATTGAAGGTTCAAATAGAAGAATATAAAAGAATTGAAGAAACACTCAAAGAACAACTAGAATAAAAGGACAAGATCATTGGAAACTTGGAAGCAGAGGTTGTCACACTAAGAAACGATATTCAAAAGAAAAATATGCAGAATAGCTCAAAAGTTATGGATGACATTATCAGCAGTCAAAAATCTCATCTTGACAAGTTTGTACTTGGATACAATCAGACTGAAAAGGGATCAAGCTCCAAAACAACAGAGGAAGAAACAAATCCAAAGAGCTATGCAGAAACAATCAAAGAGGATAGGAAGATATACAAGGAAGATTACAGGGACACTCCTCCACCAAGAAGATTCAGATTTCAGAACCAACAACAGACATATAGGCCTCAAGAAGAATAAGGATTCATAAGAGCACCTCCTTTCAGAAGATCTTCATTTCCCAGGTATCAAACTATATTTTTTGGTTTATGTTATGCATGTAATAATTTTGGACATAAAGTTGTGAATTGCAGAGCTAACAATAGGAACAATAACAACTTTGAGAGTTATACACAAAGGGATTATTCAAGGAGACCTAGTGACACACAAAGAAGAAGTTACAACAAGTTTGAATCTTTGAGCATTGAAGTGGAATGTTACAAATGTAAAAAATTTGGACACATGGCCAAGGATTGCAGAATGACAATCCCTCCTAAAGAAACTCAACAAAATAACAACAGTCACAGACAAGAACCCCCGAAAACGACATGGATAAGAAAGAAAGATCAGTATAATAATGAAGAATGCACAATCACTCTACAAGCTAAGAAGAAGAAACACGATTGGTATGTTGACAGTGGATGTTGAAAACACATGACAGGTGATAAAGACAAATTTATTACATTACGAAAAGAAAAAAATGGATCAGTCTCCTTCGGAAATGATAATTCATCCAAAATCATTGGAGAAGGCACAGTCTGAATTGGGAACAAGAATGAAAAGGCACAAAATGTTCTACTGGTAGAATATATGAAACATAATCTTATAAGTGAATCAAAAGTGTGACCAAGTTCATAAACTTACTTTCAATTTAGAAAAGTGTGAGATAAGAAAAGAAGGTTCAGGAAAATTGGTCGGTACAACTGCAAGAACTTCAAACAACATATATGTGTTAAGTGAAATTGGAAATGAAAAGTGTTGTCTAGGAAAGGAATATGAAAGTTGGCTATGGCATAGAAGAATGGGTCACGTGCATTTTGATAACCTTGCCAAAGTCAACAAAAGAGAAGCAGTCGGAGAAATGCCCCAGATCATGAAACCAACCAACATTTTATGCAAGCATTGTCAACAAGGAAAGCAAACAAATACCAAGTTCAAATCAAAGGAATATTCAACAACAAGACCACTGGAAATTGTGCACACTGATCTAGTTGGACCAACTACAACAAAGGGCTTAAAAGGTGAAAAATACTTTATGTTATTAGTTGATGATTATACAAGAATGACTGTAGTTTGTTTTCTCAAGAACAAGTCAGAAGCTTTTGAAAACTTCAAGATCTACAAGGAAATGGTTGAAAATGAGATGGATTCAAGACTCAAATGTTTGAGATCTAATAATGGAGGAGATTTCACTTCAAAGGAATTTATGGACTACTGTAGCAGTCATGGAATAAAAAGGCAATTCTCTGTTGCTAGGACACCTCAACAGAATGGAGTTGTTGAAAGAAAGAACAAGACAGTACAAGAAATGGCTCGAACAATGCTAATGGATTCCAAATTGACAGATATATTTTGGACACAGGCAGTGCATACAGTAGTTCACATTCAAAACAAAGTAATGCTCAGAAACAACACTAATAAAACTCCCTACGAGCTATGGAAAGGAAGACCAACAAATGTGAAGCACTTCAGAGTTTGTGGAAGCAAATGCTACATCAAAAGAGAAGATGGTAGAATGGGAAAGTTTGACTCTCCTGTGGACAAAGGAACACTTGTTGGTTACTCAAGTACAAGGAAAGCATACAAGTGTTACAATCTAAGATTGAACAAAGTTGTGGAAAGCATCAACGTAACAATTGATGAAACAGGCAGACTGTTGTGGGTGGGAAATCCCTCCTACGGACTAGCATTAAGGGTTTTATCATGCATGCAGAAATGACCTAAAGTCTCCTACTTTCTACCAACATCCCAATCATAAACCCCATTATTCATATGCAGTTTCAAGGTTAAAGAGATCCAATTAATATACCTTAGTTTATGTGTTTGATGTCGATCCCTTTAATGCTTGGTCGCTCCTTGACTTCAACTCTCCTCCCAATGCTAACCTGCATTCATAAAAGACAAACAAAGAACTCCACATGCATATGATCTATAAACTAATGGGTTAGAGATTCTATCAAAATATAATTAAATTTAAATATTGACAATCTCATATGGCGGGACGGGAAAAGTACTTCTTTTATTAATCTCACAAGAGTAACCTTACAATAGTGAGATCGGCCATTGTTCCTTGAATCTGGTCATGGGATCCTCTTCAACAGTGCTCCAATTTCTTCGGTATAGTTGGGGCAAGGCGAGTACTAAATTGGGTATAGTTTCTTTGCTATATTTTTTCCTCCTCCAAATGGGACCCCTACCCCTTATTTTATAGGCTAGAAAGGGCTAGGTATTTGGTCGAGTAACCGACTATGGATGGTTAGTCGGTTTAGTTAAATTACCCAAAACTATGTGTTATGTCTGCAACTTCCCATTTTTTCGTGCTTTTTAGGTATACGCGGGTTGTAGTGGGTCAACTAGCATACACACGCGTTCGGTAGTGGAGCAGGGCGCGTATGCCTTCAAAAAGAGTGTTTTTTAAGAAGTTGTTCCTCAAATGAGATGGCCTAATGCTAGGTAAGCATGTCTGGTGCAATTTAGGGTTATAACAGATGCCCCCTAATGTGTGAGGTCAGAAGAGCATTTGATGGCCGAAATACATTATCAATCTTCACCAACGTACCAAACAAGTGAGTCCAGGGACCAGAATTCGGGAGGTGCCATCTGCAAAATAAAAATTGTCTCACCGAGGCTGGCATACCCATGATCCGAATGAAATAAAATCATGGCTACCAATCAAATACACTGTAGATCCATGTCATATAACTATATAAAGTATAGCCGCGAGCAATACACAATGGATCTACATCTCGAAATCAAAAAGATATACATGTATAGTATCCATCTTCAAGAAGCGAATAAGGCCTGATGGTTAGATATGGGGCCTTCAAAGCTCAAGAAACAAATTCAAAATCTTCACAACTCGGGTAGGAGTGTAATATGAGTGTACGACTTCACTACCCAGAGGTATTCGACGACTTGTCAGGAACGAACTAGAGGATTTTGATGATCAGGTTGAGGGCTTCATGGATTTCGAACAAAGACTTGATTGGGATTTCGGGATGACTAGGAATGAGGGTAAGAGACAATATTCATAGGGGCCTGACTCAAGCTTGGTAATAAATTCCCTTGGACAATAGCACGACATAAGATGAGACTCAGGCAACATGATATTTTGACATAAGTTCACGATGCAGTAGGCACTGCAAACTCTCCATATGTTTGGAAGAATAACCAAATGGAGGAGGACATAGCTCTATGTAGCAAGAATAGCTTCCTGAGGTCATATTAAATCCCAGGGCTTGACAAACAAACGAAAGGTTGTGCTTTGTCCAAGGGTGACTCATTGTGCTGCCAATAAAAAGAAAATACTTTTCCCTTCCTCTTTTTGGGGTATATTTGTTTTTTTTGTCTTTTTCAATAATTTTAGAAAGCTTGAAAAAGAATAAAAGAATGTTACGTTACAAAGGAGGATCGAGTGTCGCAAACATACTAGTTCCAAGCACACGGAACACGGGGATGCTCAGGGAAAAGGGACATATGCAGAAAAAGGACACTCGGGAAAAATCCTCCAGGGGCCAAAGGTGTCAAGACGCAGAGGCAAAGTGATACAGGTCTTGCATATAAGGCATGCTTCAGATGGTTCAGTTGATAGCATCATGGAGCCGGCATTAGGCCAAAGATGCAAGTATGCAAACGCGGTTAACAAGACACACAATGGTAACGTCCTTCGATGTAATTTTAACGAGCCCAGAGAAGGTAAGCTCGGCGGTTTTTCATATTTAGAGAGTCTGAAAAAAAACGTAAAAGGAGACTTCGTTGGGGGTACCTTTTTCGAAGATAGTATAGTTGGTTCGAAAAAGGGGTAAATTAGAACCGAAAAGACGTCTATTCAAAACCGTTTTAACAAGTGTAATAAAGACAAGATCACTCGGCAATTTTTTCATTTTTAAGGAGTCTGAAAAAAGCTTAACTATGGACTCCGTCAGGAATGTTCTTCTCGACCAATTTAACGATTGTGAAAGAATAAGGTCACTCGGCGATCTTTTCAATTTTAGGGAGTCTGAAAAGAGATTAACTATGGACTCCATGGGGGTTCCTTTTTCATAAATTTAGTCCCTCGGGCCCAAAAAAGGGTTTAAATCATACCTGAGAATACTCTTCTAGGGAACTGAGGCTCCTAGAGTATACCTTTGTTCGTACAGTTGACCATCCGGATCGAAAAAGGGGTAAACTACCGCCGGATAGACATGACTTCAAATTTCAGTTTAGCGAGCATGAAGGTCAACAAGATCGCTTGGCAAAATTTTCATTTTTAGAGGGTCTAAAAAGGGCTTAAAAGAAGACCTGTTATGTTCTAGGAGTCCCGAGGGTGAGGTCAAGAGTGATAATGCATCATGAAAATGAGGCTCAAACTCGTAATTAGGATAAACTAATAAGGACTCCTGAGCCGATGGTCATTAGTGACGGCATGGACACCAAAATGCAACCAAGATCTACCTAGGGCATCCATGTTAAGGAAGGCTCTACCACTAAAATACGACACTTCTAAGGAAGCAATGATGGTTCTGTGTCGCAAATCGGTGGGATCGATCCTATGGTGTAGTGATAAAGACAACGAAACACAGAAAGTAGGGGTGGAATCCTAACTTAAATGCAATAAGTTGGAAAAAATGACTTTTTACCAAAGGACCTTTTAAAAACACCCAAATCTCAAAAAAGTTCCCCAATACCCAAAGTAACAATTACCGTAACAATCCATAGAAAATTCTTGAACCATACTAAATGATTTTCAATTTAGAAAAAATGACAAAAGGGTCCAAAATTTGACAAAAAGTGGCCAAAAAGGTCTATAAATAGAAGCTGGTAGCTCATTATCACTATTGCAAATTGAGAAATTGACTAAAAACCAAAAATACCCCTTTGTGAAAAGAATTGATTCTGGGAGCTTCAATGGACGAAACAAACTTCCGCTTGGACCAAGTAAGTACATACTAACCCCCCTTGCATTTCCATTCTTCCTTTATGCATTTTATTTTGTTTTTTGAGGGGGCATCGATCGTAAAAAGGTTGGCCCTACGTATACACAGTTTTTTTTAGGACAGTACGCATGTGCACGCATGCAGAGGAAAGACTACACATGTGCACATGTGACTGTGTGCATTACAGCCCGCATGTACCCTCTAAGATGTGGAAAAAATAAAAAATAAATGCAAGGGCTAATTTCTCCAAAACTTGTAAACTGCAGGATGTATGTTCACTGGAGAGAAAGGGAGCATGAGGACATTGATATTTTGGTCGACGGGGATCCTAATTCTCTTGCCGCATAAATGCAATGTCGTTTGATAAAAAATTTCCATTGTCCTTTCATGCGGGCACAACCTAGGCTACTAAATGCCTTGGTTGACTACTAGAACCTTGACGTAGAGGCCTTCATGCTTGAGGGTCAATCGTTGACTCCAACGATCGAGGACATATACTTTTTGACTGGCCTCTCAAGGAGAGGGGAACCAGTCAATTTCCGCACTTTTCCTTCTGGGCCTCTCAACATAGCGGAGTTGATTGGACTTCACTATGAAAACGGTACCGACAAGATGGGCACGTAGGTGCCATTAAGAAAGATCTATGACCTATCATTGAAAGTGATAGTTTTGCTTATTGGGCAGATCACTGGATCTGTGGCTCTACATCAGGCCTCCCGGACGCACATGAACTGTGCGATTCAGTGCTTAAATGCACAAATCTTTGAATGGAGTAACACATTGCTAGATTGCATGAAGAGGCAGTTGATGGAGTGTCATATGTGGAGGCACATGAACTTTGGATTTGGGAAAATCCTTTGTGCTTTCTTATTTGAGAGAGTACCAGGTCTTATTCCTAGAGAGACGATCTGAGGGCACGAGGCCTCTCACCCCGCACTATGCAGATGGGTGGTGTTATTGCCGCGACAGGGGGGAAGGACCATTGAGGCCTTTGATGACAAGTTTTTTTCTTGGTGGGCGTGATAGATTTGGGTTATAGAGGACTACCCCTATGCCAGGATCGACTTCTCGAGAGATCATGAGATTCTGGTACCTCCCGGAGAGCAGCGAGGACAAATGGGTAAGTTTTCTTTGTGTTTTTCTTTCTTTTTCAAATTTATTTAATTTTTATGTCATTTATATATATATATATATATCACTTTTTCTAATATACCAGAGTATCTGACAATTAAGTATGTGTTATGTGCAGATGTGGGTCTAGTGCGTCCAGCAGACTTCACGAGGAACAGACGACGTCCATGACCAGAGGCAGGACCAGATGCAGTTGGCGGACCAATAGCAGCAGGGGGACCTCCAGCCAGTGAGGCTAAGAGAGTTTTGAGACGGTTAAAGGGGAACTTTACCTCGCTTATTCGCACAGTCCCCATGGCAGAGATCGAGGATCTGTCGCCATCCATGTAGCCTCATGTAGTGGGGGCACCACAGACGTGGGTCCAACTTTTTTGGCGTTTGGAAAACATTGTTGATCATTATAACAGGGCCAACAGACCCTGTCCTTAGTTAGGCTGGATAGCTTACATGCTGAGGGCACTACTTGTATATTTTTTAGGGCATAAGCCCCGTGACTTTCTACTGGACGTATTTTTGAGGCGCTTGCACCCACCCATGTACTCTGATATTTTTGATATTATATATGGATTTTTATGTCTTTTTGTGTCTTATGGATTACATCTATTTTACAAATGTATTTACATGTGCATGTGTGTGTCTTTCTTACATGTGTGCAAGATGTCAATCTAATATTTGATTAGCTAGAGTATTTGTAACTTGATTTAATCTCCTAGGAATATGAAAATATGTAATATAATCAAAGATTCATTCTAAGAGACGTACCCTAAGGAATCGTCGATGTGGAGTAGGGTCATGAAAACGGTAAACTCCATTTAAGTAAGACACAACTAGCTGAGCGTCTAAATAGACCCAGAGGTGAGAGATACCAAGTGACAAAGTGTCACGAAGTAACTCAATAATTGTGTTATATTTGGCGACATTGTTTGTGGTGTCACCTAAACATATACCTCGAAGATAGAAACTAGACTTGAGATGTGAAAATTACCCAAGCTGCGGAGGCAAGCCTCCAAGTGTGTTGGCTAGCGTTGTTCATGAATCCAATGAACACCTTTGATTCACTTGACATCTGCCATAGTGAAGAAGATGTCATCAAAAAATGACACGTCCATAAAACCAAAAACCCAAAAAGTAATAGTACAAAGACTATACATATATTACAAAAAATCACCCAAGGCGACCCACCTATGAGTAATATTTCTTAAGGTAGAGCCCATTTCTAGGCTCTACCAAAACATTTCCCTCAAAGTCCACCAGATGATAAGTGCCCTTCTGTAGTACTTCTTTCATGATGAAAGGTCTGAACCACATGGGTTTGAACTTTCTTTCCCCCAGGGGGTCCTTATCTTGGTCATAGACCAGGACAAGGTCGCCTTCAGAGAAAATCCGAGGATGAACGGACCGATCATACTGACACTTGAATTTCTATTTGTGAGCCTCGTTAGACAAGGCCGCATCACGACGTTGTTCATTGAGTTGTTCGAGGTATAGTAACCGTTCTTCAAGTGGTGAAGTATCTGGCAATAACTGTACGACCAATTTTAATGATGGGATCTGGCATTCTATAGGCAAGAATGCTTCCAGCCTGTAAATGAGTTGAAAAGGTGAGAAACCGGTTGCAGTCTTAATAGACTTTCGGTAAGCCCATAATGTCGAATACAACATCAAATGGCAATTTGACTTGGCAGAATTGATCGTTCGTTGTAGAATGGTTTTAAGAGATTTATTTATAGCTTCCACCTGACCATTTTCTTGGGGGTAATAAGGTGATGAATGTTCTTGCCTCAACCCAATCTTTGATGTTAACTCGGTCATCATTTTGTTTTGAAAGTGACTGCCATGGTCAGTGACAATCTCTCTCAGGACGCCGAACCTTGCGATTATCTGGTTGAACAAAAAGAGAGTGGTTATCTCCCCATCATCTTTGAACGTTGGCATAGCTTTGACCCACTTGGTGAAGTAGTTTATTGCTATGATGATACAGCGGTGCCCCCTTGCTGAAGAGGGGTTGCATGTATTGTAATCAATCCCCCATTTAGTGAAGGGACCAACGGTAATAACGGGAAACATGGGAGCGAGGTGTGCCCTCATCTTTCGAGAGAAGATCTGACACGAGTGGCACTTCTTGACTGATTCAACACAATCTTTGATTAATGTCAGCCAGAAATAACCGACTCGTAGAATCTTTTGGGTTGTTGTGAACCCAGAAAAATGACCGCCACATGCTCCAGTGTGGCAATCATTAAAAACGATTTCCGCTTCTTCATGAGTGAGACATCGGCGAAGGATGTAGTCTACACCTCGATGATACAATGTGTCCTCGAGTATGAGATAATTCTTATCCCGATGATGCATATGGAAACGCTCATCACGAGAAGCCGAGGCGGGACACTTCAAAGTCTGGAGGTAGACAAGCACATCTTCATACCACAGTTCAGAAGATGCGATCAAAAACATGTCTCCTTTGATAGGCGACTCGTCAGGTATAACATCACCTGACTCGACCGGAAGTTCCAATATGAGTTCCACGAATACCATCGACTTTTTTGATTTCATCGAAACGAATTCCAAGTCGAATTCCTGGAGGATAACTATCCATCTACTGATTTTTCTGCCAATGACTCGTCATGTCAATATGTATTGAAATGGATTCACGATGGCAATGACGGTGGTCTTGCGAAACAAAATATAATGATGAAACCATTGGATGGCATGAAATGTTGCCAACGCAATTTTTTCGATATGGGAATAATTGAGTTTCGGTCCAACTAGGCCTCGGCTCAGGTAATAAACCACATATTCTAAGAGTAACTCGTCCTCCTGAACTAAGACCATATTGATGGTCGACTCTGTAGCGGGCAAGTATAATAGGAAATATTTATTATAATTGGGTAGCCGAAGAAAAGGGGTTGATATGAGGGTGCTTTTCAATGATGCGAAAGAGTGTTTAGCGGCTTCGTCCCAATGAAAAGGAACGTCCTTATTCAATAAACGCAAAAAACCCTTTGTGATCTCGGCATATTTTGTGATGAAACATCGTAGAAAATTCGCCTTTCTTTGCAGACTCTGAAGCTGAGGTATGGTGCACGGGGGAGGCAATTGAACTATTTCCTCAACCTTGAGAGGATCAACCATGATCCCTATTGTCAAAATAATGAAACCTAATATACGGCTTGATGTGACGCAAAAGCTACACTTGTTTGGATTCAATCGGATTCGGTAGTAGCGACATCGTTCAAGGATAAGTCGAAGGTGTACTGGATGATCATCTCTCTTGTGAGATCGTGATGATAAATCATCGAGGTAAGCCTCAACTATGTGTTTGAGGTTGTGGAAAGCAAAAGACATGGCCTGCTGAAACGTAGCTCTAGCATTTTTAAGACCAAAAGGCATCTTACAATAAGAAAATGTACCCCATGGATAGATGAAAGTGGTTTTGTGTTGGTCTTCGGGTTTGATTTGTATCTGATTGTATCCTGAAAAACCATCCATGAACGAAAAGGCCTCGCATCATGCGCATTTTGCGACTATCTGATCAATAAATGGCATGGGGAAATTATATGTTGGGCAAGCCTTGTTCAAATCACGGAAGTCCTTGCATACGCGAATCGTACCTTGTTTTTTATTGACTGGCACGGGATTCAACACCCATTGACATATAATGGACATTGTCGGTCGGAGGCAGGTAATAGAAAGTACCCATCAATGATGGGCACAGCTCAACCTCTACATTGACGATGCCAAGTTGGGGGTTATCAATCAGCGAGACTGTGGAGACTCTCGATAAAGGGTCAGGACGGGAGAAGGATAACTGATCAATGGTCACAATTCGGCCCTCGTGAGGAAACAACAAGACCCAGAAAATTGTCACAACCACTGCTTACATAGCGTAGGTCCAACTCCTGCCTAACAAAAGATTGTATTCGAGGGATGCATCGACCACTTCAACTTCAACACACATGGTTTTTCCCCCCAACTGTAAGGGGAAAGAGGGGATGATCCCATGTGGTCGGAAAGAATGACCGTCAAAAGTTGTAATTAGAGTAAGCGACGGAGACAAAACGGGTTGTTCGATGGCCTTCCAACACGCCAAAGACATCACGCATGTCAAGGCACCCTCAAAATATTTCGGGTAAAAGTTTTCATGGTATAAGCCACTACTATCTGAAAAGTGACGTGGTAAGGAAGATGAAGTTTTAAGTCAGAGTTATCAAGCATGATTGTTCCTGGATTACAAGTCTCGACAGAGCCTAGGGTAGCTAACAGGTCCTTTCTCTGGGAAGGGCAACTCTAGAGGACTTCCAAAGCAGACATCGCACAAGGGGTTTGTGATAAATCCTCCATCACAGAGTAGTTCTAGGCGGCCTTGCATTTGGGTTGTAAGAATATTTTTTGAACGCACCTTTGGGGATGTGTGTCATTGTTTCTCCCAACGTCTTATCAATCTAAAGAGGAAGAGGTGGGTTTTTTGCCTCTTTACCCTTCTCAGAGGTGCCTGGATTTCCATAATCATGTGTTCTAGTCATTAGATAAGCATCACCTTTCATCATATAGACGTTTGTGGACGAAGGATTACTTGAAGACAGAGGGGGTCTTTGACTGCCCCCTTCTGCACTCGAGGAGGCTTGAGTTAGATTTTGGCCATATGGGAACGGGTTCATTAACATGACAGGTTGTTGTTGTGCTAATAACTTCTGGGCCTCTGCAAGACAAGGGCAATGATGGGTCGGGTGGTCTTCCTTGCAAAGATTACAAGGATACTTTGACTTCTTCTTTTCAGTGTCGCCTCTTCCAGCATTATAGGTGGGTTTCTTATCCCCCTTACCCTTTTTCTGTTGTTTCTTATTTCCATCAGGTTCTTAGGTGGCCTTTGGGTTTGTCATTTGCACATTGTGTACATCCGACTTTTGGGTAGGGGGAGCAGTCGAACTAGTGGTTTGGTTGGACGCTATTTAGCATATCGACAATTGTTACAATTGATTTCACAATGGATCAGTGGGCTTGGTTTGTGTTGAACCAATAATGCCATCAGCATGTGGTCTAGACCTTTTCCTAGTTTTATCAAGGATTGACCTCGGTGCATCTGGCAAAATCTCGTAGAGTAAACCAGATTGAGAGTAGACTAGCTCTAGTTATTGCGCTCTCATTATCACGTCTTCCTCGGAAAACACTCTGGATGTTGCGACGTCTTTAGATAACTAGGGTACCAAAGACTTAAGGAACCACTCTAGCAGGAATGCTGGTGGGACTAGCACTTTGATCAAACTCTTCCGGCATCTCCATTTTCAGATATGATCCGAGATATGGTCTGCTTTTGTTTGCTCAAAATTGGCCATCAATTTTGTGTCGATGTCGTATCTCACGGGTAATTGGAAATGGTTCAGGAAATCCATTGCTAATTCACCAAAGGAAGAGTATTGTGAGCGGTCGAGCTCAATGTACCATTTCGTAGCACTCCCTATGAGAGTGCATTGAAACAATCGCAATTGAACGGAGTCGTTTCTTAACGAGTTGGACGAGCACCATAAGTGGAAGGTAGTCTTGTGATCACTAGGACCTTCGTTAGGCTTGGCCTCAAACTTTGGAATGTCTGAAGGCAACTTGGTCGGCATGGGAGGCCAACTCGTATCGTGATAGATGGGGTCATTTAAGAGCCTTGTCAAATCTGACAAGTGTAGGGTTTCCAGAAACGGTAGTTTGGGTTGTGGGTTGTAGCCAAGGAAAAAGGAGCCTGGGGTTTGACTGGCACCAGGTTTCTAGGAAAAGTTAGGTTGTTGTCCAGGGCTCTGGTAATAACCATGACCGTGACCATTGTACGGATTGGGCGCTTGTTGAGACATCGTCTGTTGGTTCTCATAATAAGACGTAAAGGGTTGAGTTTGCGTTGCATTCCAAGGATTTTGGGAGGGGTTGCCCCCTGCCAATCCGATGGGAATAGGCATTGGGCCTTTCCCGGAGTTCCACTGGGTATGGAAACGGTTTCCCCTGATCAGCATCCCTGGCAAGGGGACTGGTCCCTGTCATGGATTCCAAGATCCTTGCGAGGAAGGAATTCCTAAGTGTGCCCCCCGTGCAAGAATATTACCCTATACAGGATGTGGTTGTCCATAACTGGGGTTTCCCCCGACCGAAATGGAATCTGACAAGAAAGCGTTGTTACCAAATGCGCTGAATAAAGAGAAAGGTGTCGAACCAACCGGCATATTATAAGGAGGGAGTGCTTGACTACCTGCTCCAAAAAAATTTATGTTATGCCCAGCAGAGTGTTGAGGAACACCGCTGAGTGAGTAGGACGAAGGGGGTATATGACCCCCGCCATAAGGGAAAGCAATAAAGGGAGTGGAAGTGCCCCCAATAGATCCTTGCAGAGGAGCGTTGGAACTCCCTACCCCCAGACCCAAATTTTTTAGAGTGGAGAAGGAAAGTACAATACTCGTACCGAAGCCATGCATCCTGTATGAGAAAGGAGAGCCTGTCGTGTTTTAATTAAATGGAGCAGTGATCACCACCATAGATGGAATCGGACTGTTGCTCGAGGTAGAAGCAGTGGAGACCATGGTGGCCCAGAACAATGACAGTTGGTTAGGAGGTGGAACACCCCCAGTAGTGACAGTCGTGAAGGAAATATCAGTATTCCCTGAAGAAGTGGTAGTGTGTGCTTCCATTGTTGTTGGTGACACTACCAGACACTCGTAAGGTAGAACCTGTACGATGATGGGCACCGATAAATCAGTGATGAGAGGGTTGTAAGGACCAAGAGCCTCTGCTCCGAGGTCAAAAATGATTGGTTCCTCCATAATCAAAATTTCTTCTCTTGAAGATGGGTTTGGCATAGTTTCATGTAACCGGTTGTCTCAAAAGACCCTTGTTGGTCTAATTTTTGCCTTAGTAGTGGCAAGGGGGTTTGAGGTCAACCGGCAGTAGGCCTAGAAGCCCTCGCGACCTGTGGAACTCCTGATCCTCCACTATGTGATAATATCAAAGACACACTAGGGAAATCTATAATTGTTTGAAAACCAACACGCACTAAAAAGTACCTATGAGATAAAACAAACAGTCACTAACTAGTTGGAAGAACAGTTACAACAACCAACACTAGAGAAACTTACCAGTGCAAGTGCAACTCAAATACAGAAGCACCCTCCAAGTATACTCTGCAAAGCATGGCCCGATGTCTATCCTAGGTACCACGGTATACCCCCCCAGTCACCTATGTAAGTCACTAGAAAGATAGGCAACTAGGTTGCCAATGTGCAAACAATCACCAGGCAGGTACAGTCAATAGTCGGGTGGACCGCAATGAGTAGGGTATCAAGCTTGAAACCTATCAAGGGCATCAAAATCAAGTGTTATGGAAGATGACTAAGGACCTCGAATGGATTCAAGACCCACGAATCTATGTGGCAAATGCAATCAACGAAATCCCAAGACAAGCCCTCTATATGTGTTCCCCACTACATTTGGTCGGGCTTTGGAGGGGTTATCTTCACTACCTTTCCTTACGCGACCTCGTGTTTAGCCCCTATGTTAGAGGGGGGTCCCAAATAACTTTTATGATACTGGAATTTTGACATTCCCTAGCACAGACTCTTATATTTGTTTTCCAGCCTTGAAGAGTTTCCTCTCCAATCCTAAATCAAGGCTCTAGCCTAGACTAGTTGATGTACCCTACAAAACATAAAGTCTAGTTGATTTTAATTAATCGTTAATTTTTATGGGCTTTTCTTAAGTCAAAGGTTATGAAAGTGAAACTAGTGATGTTTTGAGAGATGAAAGAGAAGATAAACAGCAAGCTGAAAACAAAATAACTTCTTCCTGACAAATTCAGATTTTCTCTTTTTTTTAAAAAATTAAACCAACTTTTCAAACTTTTTCTTTCCAATATCTTTTAACTGAAAAACCAAACAATATTTCGCTCGAATACGAGCTACTTATTGTCCTAGGTCAATCATCCAAGAACTTATGAAAACAATATTTTTTCTATTGATTAATGCAAACAACTAACTCTTTAACCAAGCCAAGAAGCAAAAATTTTCAACATGCTTCAAAATACTAGAATTGAAAAATGGATTCCTTTTTCTTTCTTCTAAAGCAAGCAAAATGATAAAGTGAAGACAAAACAGAAACCAAAAAGCACTTTTGGCCCTACTATGGATCCCAGGGAGTCACTTGACCAAAAACTCAAAAAGGGTAGATCTCAAAAAAAAAACTCACAGATTTGTCTAAGACTCTACTACAGAAAATTCAAGAAATCTGTTTGATGAAAAGAAAACTATGCTATGGTCAAACCTAGGCTACCAACTGTGATCACAAAGACCAAGGCAGAGATGAAAAGGACCCCTGAAAAGACTGGCTTCTGACAGGTAAGAGGATGATTGCCTCTCTCTGTCAAAATATCTCCCCAATCACAGATACGTGATTGTCACCACAGCAGCTAGCGTGTATATGCATGTTGTCCAAAGGTAGAGCATGTATGCATGTGTGCAGAACTACTGCAAGGCGTGTATAGCTCTGTAAATAATAAAAAAAAAATGAAAAACATAATCTAGCCCAGGCAGGGAGCACTGGTACTGAAAGCCAAAGTCCCTCAGAGACAGAGAAAATAACTTTGGCAAAGAAAATGCAAGGAAACTTTTGATCAAACAAAGCTAATCTGAGGCTATTCCTATGTTATAGACTGCAACACAGAGACTATGACCAAATCCAGGAAACCCCTAAGAAGGATCACTCCTGATAGGGAAAGAGGATGACTACCTCTAAAAAAAACAATCTGGACTTAAACATGCAACTGACACTTCAGCAGCCCAACGGATATACGCGGGTTGTCTAAAGGTAGGGCGTGTATATGTGGGTAGGGCTTCTGCAAGCCGCGTATACCTCTGTAAATTTCAGGGATGAAAATTAAACAGCCAAGCAATCATGCAGGGAGTACTGGTATGGAAAACCAGAATCCCTACAAGCTCAGACTCTTGCAAAAACTTAGAAAAAAAAGGTGATAAACCAATTCTAAAATACCCAAAAAGTATCCCCAAAAAACCCTAGAGATTCCCCAGTATGGTCGCCAATTCTGTTGTAGGTGGGAAATCCCTCCTATGGACTAGCATTAAGGGTTTTATCATGCATACATAAATGATCTAAAGTCTCATACTTTCTACCAACATCCCAATCATAAACCCCATTATTCATATGCAGATTCAAGGTTAAAGAGATCTAGTTATTGTACCTTAGTTTCTGTGTTTGATGTCAATCCCTTTAATGCTTGGTCACTCCTTGACTGCAACTCTCCTTCCAACGCTGACCTACATTCATAAAATTCAAACAAATAACTCCACATGCATATGATCTATAAACTAATGGGTTAGAGATTCTATCAAAATATAATCAAATTTAAATATTGACAATCTCATATGGCGAGACGGGAAAAGTACTTCTTTTATTAATCTCACAAGAGTAACCTTACAATAGTGAGATCAGCCACTGCTCCTCGAATCTGGTCCTGGGCTCCTCTTCAACTGTGCTCCAACTGCTTCTGTATATGCTTCTCTTCACACAATAGTTGCAAAAGGTTGGGGCAAGGGGAGTACTAAATCGGGTATAGGCTAGAAAGGGCTAAGTATTTGGTCAAGTGACCGACTATGGACGGTTAGTCGGTTTAGTTAACTTACCCAAAACTGTGTGTTACGTCTGTAACTTTCCATTTTTTCATACTTTTTAAGTATATGCGGGTTGTAGTGGGCCAGCCATCATACACACGCGTGCAGTAGTGGAGCAAGGAGTGTATGCCTTCAAAAATAGTGTTTTTTAAGAAGTTGTTCAGTAGTGGCTTGGAAAATAAGTCAAATGAGATGGTCTGATGCCAGGTAAGCATGTCTGGTGCAATTTAGGGTTATAACATAGACCAGAATCAAAGGAAGAAGAAAACAAATCAATGAAATAACTTTTCGAAGAAGAATATGAAGAGAATCCGACAGAAGCAAAAGAGCAAGTTTAGAAAGTATCTCCAAAGACACCTAGCAAACGAGTACAGAAGAATCATCCTTCAGATCAGATTATTGGAAACAA
>JASDQU010225854.1:21835-32567 GCA_032191745.1 Picea mariana | reverse complement strand
CTTTGCATCGATTGGTTTCCACTTGGACATATAACATTCTCATCAAGGGAATCATATCAATCAATTACTTGACATCAACCAATGACATCAATCAAACCAAACCATTTACATTAATGACATATGATCCAACAATCTCCCAAGTAATCAAACCATTGGCATCAATGACAAACCATTGCCATCAATGACAACATGATCCAACAGAAGCATCTAAGGATGAGGTCTCAAATATTGAAGACCATGAAGTATTAAAAGATTTTGAAGATGTATTCCAGGAGGTACTAGGATTACCCTCGAAAAGAGATATTGACTTATCGGTAAACCTGATGCCTAGAGTAGCTCCAATGTCAAAAACTCCTTACAGATTGAGTACACTAGAGTTGAAAGAACTGCAATTGCAACTTGAAGAGCTTCTGAAGAAGGGGTATATACGCCCAAGTGTTTCACCTTCGGGAGCCTCAATCCTATTCGTGAAGAATAAGGATGGGACATTGAGATTCTGCATCAATTTCAGACAGTTGAACAAAGTGACTGTAAAGAACAAGTATCTCTTGCCAAGGATCGATGACCTCTTTGATCACTTGAAGAATGCCAAGATATTTTCAAAAATAGATCTCAGGTCAGGATATCACCAGGTAAGGATAAGGGATGAACACATCAGAAAGACCACCTTCAAAACAAGGTTTGGTCATTATGAATTCACAGTGGTGCCTTTTGGGTTGTCAAATGCACCCGATGTTTTTATGTGCCTAATGAATGGCGTGTTCAGAGAATATCTGGACCAGTTTGTCATAGTCTTTTTGGATGACATCCTGGTGTATTCCAATTTAGAAGAAAAGCATGAACAACATTTGGGGATGGTGTTGCAGGTGCTGAGAGAGCACCAATTGTATGCTAAATTGAGAAAGTGCTCATTTTATCAAAAACAGATATGTTACTTGGGGCATATCATCTCAAAGGATGGGATAGTCATGGATCTTGATAAGATAGAAGCCATCAAAGAATGGTCAGCATCGAATAATGTGACAGAAGTTGGATCCTTTATGGGTCTAGCTGGCTATTACAGAAGGTTCATTGTGGGGTTCTCAAGGATAGCTTACCCTATCACTTCCTTGCAAAGGAAGGAGAAGAAATTTCAATGGACAGAGGAATGTGAGAAAAGATTCCAGTGATTGAAGCGGTTGTTAACCAGTGCTCCAATATTGAGGATTGCAGATCTGAATGAAGACTTTGTAGTGTGTACAGATGCATGCAAAGAAGGACTAGGAGGAGTCCTCAATCATAATGGATTCGTAATTTGTTATGAATCCATAAAGTTGAAAGAGCACGAAAGGAACTATGCAACTCATGATTTGGAGTTGGCATCCATAGTACACACTCTAAAGAAATGGAGGCATTACCTCATGGGAAGGAGGTTCGAACTGAGGATAGACCATAATGATCTGAAGTATTTGTTTGATTAGCCAACTTTGAATGCTAGGTAGAGTAGGTGGTTGGAGTTTCTTTGTGAGTATGACTTTGATATCAAGCATATCAAAGGAAATGAAAACAAAGTGGTTGATGCACTCAGTAGGAGAGTGCATCAATTGCATGCTACGACCATTAGCATGTACTGAACTGATATTAAAGGCAGCATTTTGGAGGTTGCAAATGCAGATTTGCAGTACAAGGATTTGGTATTAAAGCTACAACAAGGTGATATGCCACATAAAGTGGAAAATTATAAATTGGAAGCCGATGGAACACTTATGTACAAGAATAGAATTTATGTACCTAATGTCGAGGACTTGAAACTTATGATTTTGAATGAAATGCATAATGTGACTTATGCAGGGCACCCTGGATATCAAGAAACTGTGGCAGCAATCAAGAGCCATTACTTTTGGCCAGGTATGAAGAAAGAAATTGCAGAATACATCGATAGATGTATGGAATTCCAAAAGATTAAAGTTGAGCATAGGCACCCAGCAAGGTTGCTACAGCCTTTACCCATTTCTGAGTGGAAGTGGGAGGTAGTGACAATCGATTTCATCACAGGATTTCCCAAGACTGGCAAGCAGCATGATTCAATCATGGTGGTGGTGGACAAGCTTATGAAAGATGCCCATTTTATTCCATTAAAGACTACTCACAAGGCAGCTAATGTTGTTGATATATTTATGAGGGAAATAGAACGATTGCATAGTATTCCCAAGACGATTGTGTCCGACAAGGACCCAAAATTTACCTCAAATTTTTGGAAGAGGTTGTTCAAGGGGTTCGAAACGAACCTAAACTTCATCACAGCCTATCATCCTGAGTCTAATGGGCAGACAGAGAGGGTGAACCAAGTGATAGAAGACATGCTAAGGATGTATGTGATGGACAAACCATCTAAATGGGAAGACTACCTACACTTGGTATAATTCGCCTACAACAATGGGTATCAAGCATCGTTGAAGATGATCCCATTTGAAGCACTTTATGGCAGAAATTGCAACACTCCAATAAGTTGGGATAATCCAGCTGATAGAGTAGTGGTTGGGTCAGAGTTGCTCAATGAAATGGAAGAGAAAATGCTAAAAATTAAGAAGAATTTAAAGGTTGCCCAAGAAAGGCATAAAAGTTATGTTGATAAGACTAGAACCCATAGGGAGTTTAAAGTGGGCAATCATGTTTTCCTGAAAGTGAAAGCCAATAAAAGTTCCCTGAGGCTGGGAAAATGTTCAAAGTTGGTAGCCAGATTTTGTGGGCCATTTGAAATCCTAGAAAGGATTGGGCCAATTGCATATATGCTTGCATCACCTGCATCCATGACTCTACATAATGTGTTTCATATTTCATTTCTTAAGAAATATATACCTGATGTTAATCATGTAATCGATTGGAATGTGATTCAGGTGGAGCAAGAAGGTGTCTTGCAAGTGCATCCGATGCACATATTGGACCGGAAAAGAAAGAAACTCTGGAATCGAGACATAGGGCTTGTAAATGTATAGTGGACCTGGTACGGTCCTGAGGACACGACATGGGAGCATGAGGATGTTATGCGGGTAGAATAACCGCATCTTTTTGAAGATTTTGGAAATATTTTTGATGTTGTGTAAGTAAGTTACACAGAGGATAGTGCAAAAATAAGGGGAGGGGATTGTAATACCCCAAGGACAAGCCCCAGTTATATCTATGTATTGTAAACATGTTTTGTAGGCTGGTGAGTCAAACAATTGTAAGCTGGTAATCTTATGTGCAAGTAGGTCGGAGAGCCTAGGTGTTAAAGGCCAAGAGCTTGTTGTGTACATGTAATTATGCACTTTGTTAATATAAAAACATCATTGCGTGTACATCGACCACGAAGAAAGAGTGATGGGGGACTAAGTTTCCACAATGTTGGGTAAGGGAGGAGGCTAAGTGTTGGGCCTAGGGGCTAAGCTAGGGGGCTTACCTCTAAAGGGGATAATAATTTATTATTATTTCATAAAAGGCTAAGGTCGACAATTGATGAGTGTTGTCCCAAGTTCCTCGCAAAGGAATGTATGCAAAATGGAGTGCATGCAACTCCAGGAAGACAGGTGTTGACCTGGGCGCATGCATTTAAAGATGAAGAAGTTAGCCATGTTGGGGGTTCGCGTGCCCATTCTTCCATCATCTTCCTGAGTTCACTAGGATCCTCCCTTGGAACTCATTTTGTCTCCGCGCTGGACCTATGCATAGCCATGCACCTCTAAAAATCAGATCCGTGAAGCCGACCTACATGATTCTGTGAACCCAGCCTATCCATTTTTTTTTAGAACTGAGTTCGTACCTGAACCCAGGGAGAACCATGGACTGAACCACGTCTTCTATAAAGCCTGAGCATCCCGTAATTGTCTATGTCATGTGTATTATAACTATTGTAACTGTGGGTTGTTGTGTCCATGCAGTCCCTTGGTTGAGTGTGGCTTGTTGCCTTCTATTTTTCCTGAACTTTATTGACATGTTCTTGTTGCCCTCCTTGTGCTAGAACGTAGTTGAAGAAGCAGGTTGTCAAGCCTGTGTGAAACACTCTCTCCAGGTGAGAGAGGTGGTTGTGGTTGAAGAGGTAGGTTGTCAGACCTATGAGCAACTCTCTACGGGTGAGAGAGTGTGTTGTGGAAGTGATTTCTCCTAGAAGGAGTCTCGTAGTTGCTACAGATCTCTGAGAATTCTGGTTCGGCCTGTTGTCGAAGCCCAAGGCAAGGGAGGTGAAGCAGTCAATGGAATCTATGACAGTGAAGGTGTATACTCCTGGGGTGGGACAGGCATGTGGGGAATGACAGTCTATGAGCAGTGGGCATAAGTGGCTTCTGGGAGAGAAACCTTCCTCTTTAACTATGTGACTTCCCTATTAATCTTGCCTAGCCTAGGAATCCCTTTCCCAGTGGAGCTTAGTCCCATATCGGGGGTGACCTACTACTAAGAGTGATGAGCAGTGTGGTCTAAGGCCGAGAGGTTCATCGAAGGTCTGGACGCAGTTGGTGGTGTTATTCCAGTTGAAATATAAGTATCATTTATGTGCTTAATTTTATGTTATGCATGCTTGTGATTCTTGAATGTTATCATGTATTATGTTGCGTATATGAATTATTGTCTATTACATTTGAATCAGTATGGTAGCAGTAACTCTGTGTTATGTGTTTTAGTTCGATTAAAATGTGTTATGTGTGTGTGTGTGTGTGTGTGAATGTTCCGCGTGGTAGTGTTACTCGGCCTATTGAATGGTGACGGACGTTACAGTTTGGTATTGCAACTAAGTCAAAGCTGAGTAGTGGCATTGTCGGTATTGTTGGAAGGCCAGGTATGTTATAGAGTGTGTTGTTAAGGCACTCCGTGATGTTAAAGTCACCGGTTTGAAACCTGCGGGGACAAAAAATCCAGCCATGTTAAGGGTTGGTGTGGCTCGGGCTGGGTACGATCCCCGGGTGATTTTGATGGCTTAGATGCCCCTGAGTCGCAGTTTCTCAAGCCACATGCTAGTCCCGCATGTCACGGACAAACTAGCAAACAAAAAAAATAAATATGTTTTTTAAAAAAACATTGGAAATTTGGATTTTTTTTTGGTAAAAGGTGATCAAATGAATAGGAAGTCGTGCTAGCTACTTTGGCTTCAAAACATAAAACTATTTGCTTATCTTATAAAGACAATAAATAAGAACAAATAAATAACGTATGTGATAAAAAGGAGGTGGTTTAGCTTATGTTTATGTTTTTTTAAGCTAATTTAGCTAGATTATATTAATCCTATACAAAAAGTGTTCCATGTAGACTTTGTTGTAATTTCCTTTCAAAGAAAACAAAGTTAGAACTCATAAAAAAAGGACTAGAGTTGTTTTGAGATTTGTCCTTTTCCATACAAGGTTTTAGCAAAATATTGATGACAACAGAAAATAAAAGCACAGATTTCTAATTTTAGATTAAAACTACTTATAGCCAACAACGTCATTACATACACGGGGTGACAGGTGTAGGTGGGAGTCTACTTGATCCTGGAGGAAATTCAATAGCTTATTATGCTTGCAGTTTAAGGACTACAAAAAACAATATCGTTGAAGAATATGCACTATATGAAGGCTTGAAATTAGCAAAAGAGCACAATATCTCTCATCTAACAGTCTGCAGTGACTCTATGATAATTGTCAGAGTGGGAGTCAAAATAAACCTCACAGAAAACAATCACTTGAATGAAATTCTCCACCAAATCATTTCTCTAAGCAACAGTTTTGGGGAGCTAAAACTACTTCATATGAAGAGGTGCCTCAACCTCGTAGTTGACCATTGGGCTAAGGTTGGCTCTAGGATGCCAAAGGGGGAGATAAATGTCAATGGAGAAAGGGGGGTGACCTCCATCCCTTAACCCCTTGGTATGACACGATTTGACATGATGAAGAGACTCAACAACATGTGTTCCTTCATCCTCATACTACATGGATTTATGATCAAATGTGTGAGGATTAGTGTGGAGTGTGTGGACATTCAATCAAGAGAGAGCATTGTTAATGTTTAAGCCATTATTATAGTTCTTTGCATTTCAATAGATAACAATAGCATAATACAAGATCATTGAGAAATACACAATCACAAGAGACACAACATTTATCCTGGGAAACCCTCTAGGGGAAGAAAACCCAGCAAAACTTCCTTATTATAGATAGCCAATACAATGCCAAGAGATAACTCAAACTAATACAAAAGATCCTCTCCCAAATATGCGCCACTCTCTCTCCTTCTTCTCTAACTGCAATTCTAAAACTTGTCTCTCAATGAGAAAGTGAGGTGTGTGTCTAAGTGAGGCACTAGCCTGCTTATTTATACAAGACTGTCACGTGTGAAGTGTCTCTTCACTGGCAGGGCCAACTTCTCCAACTAGGTGGTTATGACCACCTTTATTATATTTTGGGGCCTCTCGATATATTCTGGGGCCGACTTATTCTTTTTCCTTTTACAATTACATTATGACCAATCCGCAAAAGGGGATTTGGTCCTTTTACAATAGCCAACATGATCAATCCACAATGGGGATTGATCCAATGAATAATATATCAAATAATAATAAGAATACACTTTGCAGTTACATTATTTTAACACTCCCACTTAACAAGAAGGGTATTCTTCAATAGCATCAGGTGAGAGAGAGAGGACAACATCATCAACAACATCAAGTGGGTGAGAAGACAGCATCATCAATATCATCTTGGAACACTGACTGGCGTATCTATAAATCATTGAAAGTTTTCTTCATCGACAACATCGTCATTCTCAAAGGAATGCAATCATCATCTGCATCAATATGTATTATTATAAAACTGATACATCATCATCATCATCATCACAGCACGAGGCTGGCTCATCATAATAATACTAGACTGGCTTTACGTCACGGCTATCAAGCCGGAAGCATAGTTCTAGTCTCATCGCATAGTCTTGCTTTACGTCACAGTTGTCAAGCCGGAAGCAAGATGCTTGTCCTGCTTTACGTCACAACTATCAGGTCGGCAGCAGGATACTAGATTAGCTTTACATCACAGCTATCTATCTAGAAGCTCAGTCCTAGTCTCATCACATCATCTTTCTTTACGTGACAACCATTAGGTCGAAAGAAATGTACTCGTCCTGCTTTACGTCACAACCATCATGTCAGAAGTAGGATACTAGACTGGATTTACGTCACAGTTATCCAGCTGGAAGCTCAGTGCTAGTCTCATCACATCATCTTGCTTTACGTCACAACCATCATGTCTTAAGCAAGGTACTCGTCCTGCTTTACGTCACAACCATCATGTCGAAAGCAAGATACTAGACTGGCTTTACGTCAAAGCTATCCAGCTGGAAGCTCAGTGCTAGTCTCATCACATCATCTTTCTTTATGTCACAACCATCAGGTCGGAAGCAAGAGATGTCTCATCACATCAACTAATCCCCCTTTCGAGGAAGGTCCTTTCGGACTATACCAATCTTATCTCGAAAGTGTTCAAACTTTATACCAGATAGAGGCTTGGTCAACACATCAGCAACCTGCTCATTCGTGCTAATGTACTGGAGCTTTAAGGCTCCTCTCTGCACCATGTCACGGATGTAATGATATCAGATCTCTATGTGCTTCAACTTGTCATGGAATACAGGATTCTCTATCATCTTTATGCAGCTCTGGTTGTCACATAGGATCGTGGTTGCTTCCATCTCTAGGTCAAATAGGTCGGTCAGCAACTTTCGAACCCATATAGCTTCGCAACTAGCAGAACATGCAGCAATGTATTATGCTTCTGCTGTGTTGAGAGCAATGCTAGATTACTTCCTACTCTGCCACAAGATCATGGTTGATCCCAAACTAAAACAACATCCTAAAGTGATTTTCCTGTCAGAAAAACTTCCTGCCCAATCTGCATCAGTATATCCACTCAATGTGGAATCATGATCTCCATCATAGTTGAGACCACAATCTATTGTACCCTTAAGGTACCTCATCACATGTTTTAGAGCCACTAGGTGAACATGTCTGGGTTCTACCAGAAATTGACTCAAGGTGTTCATGGAAAAACAAATGTTTGGTCTGGTGTTCGTCAGGTACATCAATGATCCAATAATCTGTCTGTATAGCATGGAATCAATCAATTCTGATGAAGTGTCGACCAACAGCTTCAGCTTCACCTCCATGGGTGTATTCATGGACTTGCACTCCAACATGTCGAATCTCTTTAGGATTTCGACTGCATACTTCCCTTGGTTAAGGAAGATCCTCTCTAGACTCTGCCATACCTTAAGACCTAAGAAATAATGCATTAGGCCAAGGTCTTTAATCTCAAATTCTGAGGCGAGTCTCTTCTTACATTCGGTGATTAGCTTTTCTTCTCCAGTTAAGAATAATTCATCCACATATAGCAGTAATATTACTAGCTCATCGTTCATAACCTTGAAGTAGAGGTTAGAATCTTCTTTACTCTTGGTAAAGCCCAAGCTTGTAAGGAAACTGTCTATCCGGACATACCAAGCTCTAGGAGCTTGCTTTAATCCATATAAGGATTTCTTCAATCTGCAGACATGAGACTTCCTGTCTTCAACTTCAAATCCTTGAGGTTGCTCTATATACACTTCCTCTTCAATGACACCATTTAGGAAAGTTGTCTTTACATCCATCTGGTGCAGCTTCCACTTCATCTGAGCTGCAAGAGCTATGATGGTTCTGATCGAAGTGTATCTGGCTACAGGAGTGAATGTCTCTTCATAGTCAATGCCTTCTTTCTGAGAAAATCCACGAGTGAAAAATCTTTCTTTATACTTCTCAATACTTCCATCAGCAGCGTGTTTTATTTTGAAGAGCCATTTGGAGGATACCACATCTTTACTCTTCGGTCTGTGAACTATTTCCCATACTTCGTTCTTTAATATGGATTGGTATTCCTCTGTCATAGCATCTACCCATTCTTTCCTCTGAATGGCTTCCTCAAAGCAGGTAGGCTCTTCCTCTAGAAGATCACACATCAAAGTCGTATAACTGGAGAATGGCTTTGGTCTTTTCACCTGTCTCATAGTTCCTTCGGGAACACCATACTTCTCTCCATCTTGAATAAGCTCTCTAGCCCAAGTTGGCTTCCTTTTATGGAGGATTTTCATCTGAGGAGGTTCTTGAACTTTTGATATATCATGGTCTTCTAGAATTTCCTCATCAGGGGAAGTTATGACTTCCCTCACTGGTTCTGCGGCTCTGGGAACCTCCCTCACTGTAGTTTTGGAGATTACAGGTTCCTCTTCATATACTTCTTCAAGATGGCATCTTCTTGATTTCTTGAGCGTTGCATCTTCATCAAAGGTCACATCCCTGCTGATATCAATGTGATGGTGACCTAGTATATAGATTCTAAAGGCCTTGGAGACCTCACAGTATCCCACAAATATTTCCTTCTTTCCTGAAGGTTCTAACTTGTTTCTCTTCTCTTTCGGTATATGAATAAATACTGGGCTACCAAATATTTTGAGATGGATTACCTCTGGCTTCTTTCCGGTGAACATCTCTTCTGGGGTCTTGAGCCCAAGTGCACTATGGGACAATCGGTTCTGCACATATACAGCTGACGTTGCTTCTTCTGCCCATAAGCACATAAGAAGATCTTGATCATGGATCATAGTCTTCACAGCTTCCATTATCATTATGTTCTTTCATCCAGCTACACCGTTTTGTTGGGGATTATAGGGAGTAGTGAGTTCCCTCTTGATCCCAACCTCTTTGCAGAAGTTCACAAACTCTTTTGAGGTATATTCTCCTCCATTATCTGACTTGAGTATCTTGATCTTTCTTTCAGAAAGATTCTCTATCAAGGCTTTGAATTCCTTGAACTTGTTGAACACTTCATCTTTAGATTTCAAAAAATATATCCAGGTCTTACGAGAATAATCATCAATCAATGATACATAATATACATACCCACTAATGGAGGACGATGGCATTGGGCCACATACATCTGAATGAATGAGCTCTAGGAATCCTTATGCTTTGTTGTCTCTTTTCGAAAAAGGGTTCTAGTGTTCTTCCCTTGTGCACATCCATTGCATACGCCTTCATGGTCACCCTTGAGTTCTGGTAAACCTGTGACCACTTTGAATATGTATGGTAGCGCCTTGTAGTTGATGTGAGCTAATCTTCTATGCCAAATTTCACATGAGTTTTCAATGGCGTGGGTCATGGCAGCCTCTGAGTGACCCTTTAGTTTATACAAGCCATTTTCTTCACTTCCAATGATGATTGCTTCATTTAAGGTTTCTCCTTTAGCACGTTATCTTCTGCAACCTTCACTATTGCTTCCTCGGGGTTATTACCTGTGACCTGGAACAAGGTCAACAAAAAAACAAGCAAGAGTAATATCCTTTTGATAATATAAGGTAATAGCATGAACAATCATCACAGTAGCTCCTTTAGAGATATCACTTGTAACTTGTATGAAGCAAAGATTAAAGGTAAGGAATATAATACAAAAATGAGGTCAACACTCTCATAGTGTTGTGATCAAACATTCCTCCATGGAAACCAGGAACTAACACACAAGATTCTTTCTAGAGGAGGTGTTAGTTGCATTAGACAAATGATTAAGTTAAGCATTTATCTCTATATGCTCACATGCTATCAAGTATGATACTTTACAAAGAATGTTATTTCAACTATAGTCATCAACTTGTCATGTGTACCTTTGAATCTTATTAACTTGATTAATCAAACCTGGAGCCTTGTCCTCAAGAATGAGTGCTTGCTTTT
>JASDQU010225850.1:0-14797 GCA_032191745.1 Picea mariana | reverse complement strand
TCCCTAGGGAATGAATATCTGGGCCATTTCCTAATGGAAATGATTGTCCTTCACCCACCTCCAAAATGGACCATTCTTCGAAATGGCTCACAACTGTGAACTTCGAAAGAATGACTGCCCAGCGAGGTGGGCCATTCTACTTGACCACTACTCAGAGTGAATCCCAAGAAGAATGTTTTTCCTAGACCATTCCCCCACACTGGACACAAGGGGAATAGTTGTCTATGGTACATCAGTAATCTATCGAGCCATTTTTATTATGAAAATGATTGTCTGATCTGGACCATTTTCCGAACTGGAAAATGCATGTCCATCAGAAATCTCAAACCACTTTCTGAATTGGAAAGGAACTGTTCATCCTGGACCATTTTTCGAACTGAAAAATGATTGTCCATAAATCAATAACACAGTAGTTCTCCCTTCCAACCTGGGAGTAATATCTTCCTTTTTCAATAAGGAAGTCGTCTCCATGAGCCCCAGCTTGTTTCTTAAGTATGCAAACTTTTCATCTTGGACAGAGGCTTTACCAAAATATATGTTATCTAATCATCTATGGAGATATATTGGAGAACCACTTCTCTTTTCTGGACTTCATCACGGAGAATATAATTCTTGATCTCAATGTACTTTGGTCTATCATGGAACATTGGTTTTCTCTAAAGGCTTCATATAGCACTAATCATTACAATATATCATGGTCAAGTTAAGCACTTTTGTTTCCTTATATCTCATGACATCGTGGAAAATATCAAACTGAAACATATCCAAGTAGCACTTCTTCTGTCATCCTGGTATTTTTCCATGGATTAGCAATCCATCATGTCATACTTCTGAGTAATTATTATGATACGCTATCTCTGTTATAAAAAAAATTCACCACACTTATACTGTATATGAGATACTCCGCATCAAGTTTTTTGATTCCATACAAGGTCTTCTTATATCCGCAAACATGGTTATCTTTATGGTATAAGCTTCTTTCTCAATTTTCTTAATTTGGAAGAACAGTATTTTGTATGTAGATTCCAATCCATGGATACTACAAGAGGTATATCTAGTTTACTAAAATGAGCTCTCGTCATAGTCTTTTCCCTTCTTCTAGAAGAACTTATGAATTTCATAATGCTTCCATTCATAAGTCCTTTTCACATTTTCTTACATACATTTTTCTTTATCATAACTTCCATTTATTCTTCTTGATTGTTTCTAGTGGGTTCAAACCAATATGGTGCTCTTTGTGATTCTCGGTATAATAACTCGTTGTTATGGATTTTCTTTCTTTCTTGGAATATTCATGTTCTTACTCATGTCTCTCTTTATCTCTTGGGTCCATGGAGTCTTCTATATATTCCATTCCCTGAACATTCCAACTTCTTCCTTTCATCATAGGATCATGGATGTAGATGGACAACCAAGGATACTTTAATGTTGCTTATCATGGTTGTTGTTTTCAATGGGAACATGGACAGATACTTCATAATCCTTAATGGATCATATCATTTATGATTAGATCCCTCCTAATCCTTTCTTCATGCATGAATGCATGCTCTTATTTTGAAATTCTGTAATTATCTCCCTCCATCTAAGAGAGTCCATGCTTCTGTCTGCATCATTATTGCCTTCTGCAATGTGTCACAAGTCTTTTTCTAATTTCTTCTTGATTGTTGACTTCTTTCTGTTTTGACTTATACTGGGTATCTTCAATTTTTATTCTGATTTCGGCTTATATGGAAGTTTCTACTTATATAATAGCTTCCATAGGAATTGTTACCAAGGATTGTCAATGTACTTCATCTGCTCATGTGTATTTCTTGACTTGTAGTCATCGTGATAGAAATCCTTATCTTGTTATTCTTCCATAGGTATTGTTTCACTTGAAAATGTTATCTTCTAAGAAATAGATATATATGATATGTAGAGAAACTATGTAAACATGGTATGTACAATAACTTTGAAGAATATTGTTACCTTGACTTAGAAGAAGAAGTATGTTTTATCTTGCTTGGCCTTCTTTGAGGGTTCCCTTACTTTGGCAATTGATGCTTCATCTATTTCCTTCCTTTACTTTAACTTAGGACAATGGTTGTATAGTGACCATATTTTCAATAGTTGAAGCATTGTATCTTTGACATATCCTTTTCTTGATTTAGTTTCTTCCTCAAGCCAAACTTCTTCTTATTCCCGAAATTATTGAACTTTTTTGTGAAGGCTTGATCTTCGTATTTATTTTTGGATTTCTCTTTTGCGTTAATCCTTGATTCTTCTTGTGTACAGCAAGTCCAAAGTTATTCAAATGTGGGATACTCCTTTCTTGTGTTCATTCTTGCGGAAAATGCATCCCATGTCTTGGGAAGGCCATTGAGTACTATATTTACTAGTTCCTTTTCTGAAATGATTTCTTCAATAGCTTGTATTTGATCTCTTAACTGAGAGATTGTTACAAAGTATGATGTTATGTTGTCATCTACATTTAGTTTCATGTCACGGAGCTCATTCTTCAGACTCATTACTTGTCCAATTTTTCTGACTAAGAAGAGGTTAGTTAGGGCATCGTACATCTTATTAGATGAGTTAAGATGGGAGATGTAGGGTATCAAGTGGTAGTTTATAGAGTTCACTATGATTCTCATGGCATTGATTTCATTGTCCTTGAACTTCTCCATAATTGCAACATTTTTAGGTTCCTTCTCTTTTCCTTCTTCAAACTGTGGTTCCACGATCTTTCCTTTCACGATATCCAACACTTTATTGTTGGAAAGGATGAGGCCAATCCTTGTCTTCCATGATCTGAAGTTAGAAGCCCCTTCTAACTTGTTTTATGACTTCATAGAGTAAGTAATGACATCTTTGACTTGGTCAACCTTTGACTTTAACTTGGTTAACCTTTGACTTTGAAAAAAAACTCAAACTTGATGTCTTATCTTGTTGAGAGTACCATGGGGTGCACTAGGTTAGGGTGCACTAGGATATCCATAAATTAGGACAATCTCTTCACTTAAGGTTCCTCAACAAGAGGGTTAGGTTTTCGTTGTTGTAGAAAAACATTTGACTGCAACTGCAACTGTAACTGAGAAAATCCTCCCAATATATATTCTAATGGTTAGACTGTCTGAAGATAGTGTGGGCCCATAACCTGTTAGAAAAGTAGGTGTGCTCATTTCACCATAGACAATATAACAATATTATCACCAAACCATAGGTCGAAGCCACCCCCGAGCACCTTAACCTTGACAGAGAATAATTCTGGAAGCAAACCCTAGGTCTAATAGCCAATAAAGGTAGTGTATCACTCTCCAGAGTTAACATACCAACCAGAAAGTCCAAAACATAACCAAGAGAGATTCCAAGCCTAAAACCGAAAATACAATTTGTAGTAGTTGTAGCTGCAGCTACTCTCCAGACTTCTATACAACTAAATTTCTATAGTTGCGAGTGAGTGTGTGCTAAATGATCTCTAGATCTTTGTATTTATACTATTCCTTCTTAGCTTTATGGGCTGACTTCTCTTCCTGGGGGATAAAACTCAATATTAAATTAATATCTTTAGTCGACTTGTCTTCTAGGCTTATTGTTCAAAGCTTTAGGGTTTCTCTTGCTTCCAAAAATATTCTAGTCTTGTCAAGGTTATAGTTGAAGGTTAATACCTCCCACAACTACCCTAATATAAACACTATGTATGCCTTTGTGTATGCATCATGGGTGAAATTATCCATGTGTATAAGAGTTCCCAAAGTTGTAATCTTGGATGTGGGTGGTCTTGAAAGCATGTATGACAACTTATTAGTGTTTCCCTTCTTATATTTGATGACTAGATGAAATTGTTTCAAAAACCCCATCCACTTGTAATGTTTGGTTTGTTGTAGCTTACTTTTTGCTTGCTAATACTGCAGTGGCCAATGATCAGTGTGGACAATGGTTTCCTTTCCCATTAGATAGTGCTTCCATTTCTTGATAGATTGAACCAGGGCATATATTTCCTTATCATATGTAGGGTAGTTTAGAAATTCCCCATGAACCATCTCAAAATGATAGCATATTGGCTTACCTCCTTGCAGTAAGACCACCTCCATAACACATCCACTTGCATCTGTCTCCACTTAGAAGAACTTATGTAAGTTATGCAATGCAATAACTAGTGCTTGAATTATCTTATATTTAATCTCGTTGAAATATTTATGTTGATTCTTTCCCCACTCAAAAATCTTACCGGATATTATGGCATGGAGTAGTGTAGCTACCACTAAAAAGGATGATATGAACTTTCTTAGGTATTGTGTTGCCCTAAAAAAAATCCTAACTTCAGTGACAATAGTAGGAATTGGCCACTTGATGATGGCCTCTCTCTTTGTGGAATCTATCTTGAGTTCCCCTTCACCAATCACATACCACAAATACACCAATGACTACAAAGAAAACTCGCATTTCTTAAGGTTAGCTAGCAGTTGATGATTTTTTATAGTTTCTAACACCTTCCTAAGATGTGAGATGTGATCTTCCCAAGTAGTGGTTATAAACCAATATGTCATCCAAATACACTATTACAAATGAATCTAAATAGGGACACAATATATCATTCATGAAATGTAGCTAGTTCATTACATAAACCAAAAGGCCCGACCAACCATTCATATGGGCCTTTCCATGTCTTGAAGGTGGTCTTCCATGTGTCTTCTTCTTTAACACATACCTAGCAGTATCCCAATTTGATATCCAACTAAGTGAATTACCTTGCATGTTGCAATTGGTCTAATAAATCATTGATCCTAGGAAGAGGGTATTGATTCTTGAGTGTGATCTTGTTCAAATCTTTGTAGTCAATACACATTCGCCAAATCCCATCCTTCTTGGACACTATGATGATAGGTGGCATACAAGGTGAGGTGAATGGTCTAATAACTCTATGTTCCAATAGTTGTTACAACTATTTTTTTACTTCATCTTCTTCCAAAACAAACTGTCTATCCAACTCAATATTTGGTAATGGGGAGCTAGGAAGAAATTGTATCTTGTGCTCCACTTCATCAATAAAACTTGCACTTATAGAAAACTTGATATTACATTTTTTAGTGACTTTGATATTTGCATCCTTATTCACACATCTAATGGATATGGGGTCGGATGATCATGAACCTCCAACCCAAGCTTGATGACCAGATAAATTGCTATGAAGTTGGTTTGTGAACCAAAGTTGAATAGAGCATCTACCTTTGTATTTTGACATGGATCTTGATATGGAATAGTTTTTTCAGCTCCTTCTCTTTCTTATGATGAAGGCTACTTATATTTAGATCCTTATGCATTGAGGTGAAGCAAATATTCTCATCCACATCTGAGCTACTCTCTACCTTGTTCTGTGAATCCTTGACTAGCAGGTTCTTCTTCTTGGCATCCTTCTTATGATCAACTCTAGATGTAGCTTTCAAAATTTCTCTTCAATGTGACCATCAATATTGCAATGGTTGTAGTGGTTGTTTGGATCCTTGCATTGATGTGCAATGGCTATCATCTTCTCGTCTTTATGTTTCCACTTCTTCTCCCCTTCTTGGAATATTCTTGGTGGTCTTTCTTTATAAAACCACTTGGTTGTCCTTTATTATGGCCTATGATCTCCAGATATTGTTCTTCCACACATGCCTCATCAATGGTCCTAGGTTTAAATAGCATCACTTGATTTCGCAAATGACTTTGTAGACCCCCCAAATACTTTAGGAGCACACATGGGTTCTTGGGAGAGATACCCAACATTATCGTTGTCTCCTTGAATTCAGCGGTGTAGCCTTGCACACTCTGCCCTTACCTCTACCAAAAGTGATGCATGTTATAGCACAAGTTGTAGGTTGGGAAAATCCTGACCCAACCACAAAGTAAGTGCTACAACTTCGGAATCCTACCCCCATTGTCACCTTGATGTAGGTCACGGACTTCAAGGGTGACTAGGTCACTCTAGGGAGGCGATCTCAGTGACCCTAGGGGAAAGAGATGGATATGGATTGAGATGGAAGTGACTCCCCTAGAGGTCAAGTCTAAGTGGACTGAAATGTGGGAAGATATGCCTTGTAAGTCAAGTGATTTTTGCCCCAAAGGTATAGTACTTCTCTGGATGATTGTACCTTCCTGAGACACAAGAAAATGCAACCTACAATGATATATGTTAGTATGGATCAGCAAGTTAAGTGTGTTGTCCCTAATTTGCAGCAGTAGATGACAGTTTATATCAGCAATTAAGGCATTCAAATAAGCATGTAAAGAATGAGATCAATCAACAATATTATCAATAAGTATGGAAATCAAGTATTAAAGGGTAAACCACAATACTAGGGGTCAAAAACCTTAATATTTCCCCCTTTAACAAAGTAATATTAAAAAATTCATCTAAAGTTTCACTTTTTTCACAAATAAACCCTAATTTTACATGGACGTCTCCAAAGGACACATGTCAAGCATTTAGACAATCTCATCATGGTGAAGACCCTCTTCTCCCCAAAATGTTCATGTGTCAATGAGTGGCACCTCACCACCAAGCCCTAACCCCCCTAGGTGATGTCATGCCTCTAGAAGTGACATTTTTCCTCTCGTAGGAAAAACTTTTGGCATGTGAGGGATAGGCTATGTCATCCAAGTCATCATCAAGGCCTTCCAAGTTTTATCTTTCTCATCCAGAATGTGGGCCCTTGGCATACAACCTATGGGCTTGTAGCCCCATGGAAGCCTAAGCTAGGTGTGTTCTCCCAAAACTATCCACCAACTAGGTTCTGCAAAGACAAATGAGCATGCCCTCCGAGGATCTCAAGTCACAACATCATGATAAGTGAATCCAATAAATAAATGAGCCATCTAAGCATGTGCATCAAAGATCACTATATCAACCAATTAATTGCTCAAAGACACGGTGTGACTTGTCAAGCTTGAATATGGAAGGGTTGAGGAGATGTCCTATTGGGTAGATCTTTCCCTAGGTCAAGGAGAATTTCCAAGAGATCCCTCTTTAAGCCAGGTAAATTGGATGAAGTGGTTGGGTTCAAGACTCAATGGGCATAGGGCTCATGACATACAAGGGGTCGTAGTGTCTCATTCATGGGTTCCTTTGTAGAGAGTGTGTCTACCTTCGTCTGCAATGCACTTTTTTCAAGCCCATCAATTTCCTTTTATCTTTATTTCTTTCTAGTTTCTTTCAATATATCATAAGGAGATATTGAAGGTCACTTCCCTGGCATGGTGACCATATGATGGCAATGTCACCCACAAACACCTAGTGTAAATGAGAAGATTGGCTTGTGATGAGCCCCCTTTCTCTCATCCATGCTACTGAGAGCCATTACCCTAGTTTGGTGACCAGATAATGGTAAATTCATACCACTAGATATTCATTGACATGATAGGTCGACTTGTGATGAGACCTCCTATCCTTCAAATAACCTTTTAAGCATTCTTTATTATATTGTGGGTCCCCTTTACTCAAATATAAGTGTTTCACTACTTTCTTGGGTGATCCCTAGGCGAAGAATCTAGAAGGTTTATACAAGGGTTTTATCTTTTACCCAACATCAAGCCCTCTAGTCCTTCAGCCCCTTCTTCCCATAGAATGAGGTACAACCCCCTCTTGGGTCAATACACCCTAAAATTCCAAGAGATAAGGAAATGGAGGGGAAAAATGATGGAAAGTGGTAAGTATGGTCGGGAATGGTACGATGGCTCTTTAAGGGAGTTTCTAGTAGCAAACCCATCCCCAAGGAAAACCACTTACTAGGGAACAATGTCAACCACTAAGGTGAAGCAAGGCAAAAGGCATACTGTCCAAGCATATATCATGAAATCTAGAGAAATATATGATACAACATACTTAATTGGCTTAAATATTGAAATGATGCTCACCATAATACTGACTTGTACCTCATGAAGAAGGGCCCACTACCTTTCGGAAGCCAGTTTATGTGGTGGATGCCATATGCAAATATGTGACCATATGTGATGGTGAGTGGGTTGTCCATCTGTGCAAAAGGGTATTGTTGGTCATGTAGTCTCTCGGCACTCCATATCTGCAACCTGAGGGCCTTGAGACATAATCTCCTTAGTTATCCACAAAATGGGGATAACAATGCCAATGGATCCATTGGTACTTTACATACCCAATAGGGTAGAACTAAAACTTGATGAGGGTTTTAAAATCATCCCACATAGTTATTGGTGGATCTCCCTCCAACTTAAGTGTCTCTATTTGTCTTTCCCACCAAGTTATTGCATGGCCCTCTAGCTTCACTTAGGAAAATGAAATGTTATACTCTTCATCTATATTATGGACACTAAAATACACTTCAATCATTGCAACCAATGATTCAACTAAACAACATCAATCTCACCTTGATAGGGTTTTATGTCCACTTTCACTTCCATTTTCAATAGAGACTATGAAGGAGTGATGGAAATGGAAATTGGTTGTTCTTTCTCGGCCTCTTTCTCGACTCCTTTTCTGGGTCTTCACTATCTCTTGGTTTTTCATCAAATCTAGATTCTTAGTTAAAGCCACCTGCAACCTCCCCGAAAGGTTTGAACTTGTTTTCTAGAACCGCCATGAGGAGGGCCATTTTGCGAGATATATTAGTGAATTTCTCTTCCAACCTCACAAATATCTCTTCCACCGCATCTTGGGGTTTTTTATGAATAGACTCATATGTCATGGCTAGGGTTCTGCCAATTCCTTCTTAAGCGAATCACTGGACCCTGCAAATTTCCAAAAATACCCCAAAGAAAACTTCTCTAATACCAATATGATATGTAAACTACCATGGATATTCCACTGGCCAAACAAGTTTTCACAACATATCATATAATATTCTGAAATCTTAGATTATGCAATTTATTTCTTTAGATCTCAAATTAATTATTACTAGCTTATTGTTCATATTTATAAAAATAATTGAATATGAAAATGAAATACTAAGCAAATGAACACACCATCCACACAAATGAACACAAGATGTATACTGGGGAGCCCATTATAGGAGAAAACCTAGCTAGAAGGTGAGGCCTACACTCTTCTCCATTTTCTTTAGTAATTAAATGCAAGTACAAATAAAAGGGGCACTCACTATGGAGTTGTCTTTGACACTATGTCTTGAATGGATACCAAAGAATCTCCTACCTCCTCTACTATTCTCTCAAAATACACTCCTTGGATGTTATGCTCAACTATGGAATAAGCACAATACAAAATAATAGAACCCCTTCTCTTCTTAGTGACCCGATATTTAACATAACCTAATAACCATCTAGGGTTAGGTTTTTTGCATCCTGAACCCTCAACTAGTGATAGGGTTTTCGACCTTTTAAAATATTCTTTAAAGTCCACATGTGTGAGTAATGGGGGTTGACATGGGATCCACTCGTACCATGGTGTTCAACTTGTGGGAGGCATAAATTCCCCATACAAGCTTCAATTGAGGTGTATTTTACGTGGTTGGAAAGGTCTCAATGTGTAGAATAGAATTGAGGGGATGGGAGATATGATCATAAATTTTTGACCCTAAAAAATGTCATTTGATGCCTCAAAATGGTTTTATAAGGTTCTAGAACCGAAATCTCCAAACTAGGACTTGCCGCTAAAATGGGTCGTGCAAGCCAATTCCTCTGATTTTTCCTCCCATAAAATACCAAGATAGATGAAAATTTATATAATGATCCAATCTGGATCACCTTCCTACACAATCTTTTCTTATATTTTTTTATGATATCTTGATTTATAGAAAAACCTGGGAAGCACATGTGGAAGATGTTGATAAAGCTCTGCAACTCCTTAGGGACAACCAATGGTTCCTCAACATTCCAAATGTAATTTTATCATTTTAGACGTAGAATATTTGGTCACATTGTCAATCAAGACAAGGTGCAAGTGGATCCCAAGAAAATTAAGGCTATGGAAGATTGGTCATGCACTAAGACTCTAAAAAGATTCGGTTGTTTCTTTGGACTTACAAACTATTACAAGAATTTTGTGAGGAATTGTGGGTGAATCACAACACCCTTAATCATCATTAAAAACAATTCCTTTGTATGGAATAATATTGCATAGCATGCCTTTTCAGCTTTAAAGGAAGGCATCCATGCTTACTATACCAGTCTTAGTCATGCCCAATTTCACTAATACTTTTGTCTTGGAATGTGATGCTTTGGGTAGATATCTAGGATTTGTGCTTATGCAAGAGGGGTTCTCCTTAGCATTCACTAGTAAACAATGGTGTGATGGGAATTTTGTAAATTCCACCTATGATAAAGAAATGATGGAAATCCTTCATGCAATCAATACTTGGCACCCATATCTCATTAGGAGGCATTTCCAAATCAAAACAAACCATCATATTTTGAAGTATTTTCTAGTACAAATCTTGGCATGATCATAGAAGTGCAAGTGGGTCACTAAGATTCTTGGGTATGATTATGATATCATCTATAAAAATGGTAAAGATAACTTGGTGGTTGAGGCTTGGTCTAGGAAATATGTGGAGAAGGATCTCTTGTTGCTTTATCTTTACCATACCAGATTCAATTGTAGAATCCAACAAGAATGGTTGGAAAATGACACAATGGTTCAACTCATACAAATACTTTAGGAGGACACCAATCCCCTAAGGGTTATACTTGGTTGTAGGATACCTTATGGTGTAAAGGGTGTGTTTTTTGGTGTTGAATTATTCTTTAAAATGAAGGGTGTTAGGGGAGTCGCATTCATCCCCTACAACAAGTCACTTTGGATTTCAAAAAACCAACGAACAAGATAAGAATTATTTCTTTCCTGAAAGGCATGAAAAAGGACATCCTTACTTTTGTAGTTGGACTTGACACTTTTGAAAGGAATAAGGGTGAAATAGTGAAAACTCCCACAGTATTGAAACCATTGTCAATCCCATTCACTATCTAGACTAAAATTTCCATGGATTTTCTATTAGGCCTCATGAAATAAAGAAACAAATTGGTCATCATAGTGGTAGTCGATTGTCTTTCCAAATATGCTCACTTTTTTCCTTGCAACACCCATTTACACTCTCCAAAATTTCCTAATCCTTCATGGATCAATTTTTTAAGTTACGGGGCATGCCCACTTCCATTTTGTGGATCGTGAACCTACCTTCACCTACAAATTTTAGTAAAAGTTTTTTAAACTACAAGGCACAAAATTAAACATGAGAACAACTTATCATCCCCAAAACGATGGTTAGACTAAGGTGGTCAACAAATTCTTGGATACCTAGTTACAATATTTTGTCACAAACTGACAGAACCAATGGGTTCAATGGCTACCCCTTGTTGAATGGTAGTTCATCATTACTTAGCATAGCACCACCAAAATGACACCTTATGAAATTTTATATGGCCAACAACCTCCTTCAATTGTTTCCTATATACCAAGTACATCCAAGGTTCAGGAATTGGATCATGCAACTAACACCAAAATAGCCATTGCACATACACTTAAGGATAATCTATATTTGGCTCAAAAATGAATGAAAAAATGATGCAAGAGCATCGTCAGAAAGAACACGTGGAGAGACAACTCAGCGCCTTAGTGCACCTTGGAATCAATTTGGAATCTTAAACGATGGCGTTTTTCTGCAAATCTCTTCTTTACTGATTGAAAACTGAAGAAGATCAAAATTCTTGTGAGAAAATGATCATGAGTGATATGGGAGTTTCACTCCTAGAATTTAATGTAACAATGCTTAAGGGGTAGTTATCTTCTTTTGAGAAGATAGGTAGTCGAAGGGAACCCTAGGAACCTTCTTGTATATGTAGATGCATTGTATGCCCGAAGGAGGCTGCTAGAGGAGTATTGTTACTGAATAGGAGGTAGTTGCAAGTTAGTTAGAAATCATCAGAGGAGGAAATAAGAGATAGAATAGTTCTTTGAGGGAGATTGAGAGACTTGAGACTCTGTTATAGTCCAGCCTGCACATATTGTAATCAGACATTCATCTTAATAGAAAGAAAGCAGTTTTTCCTGCATATGAGCTTTTTGTGTGTTTATGTGTATCTAATGAATGTTATCTATGTGTGTTTATGTATGTTGTAGATGCATGATAGGTTTCATATGTAGTAGGAAGATATACTTCTTTATCTTTTTTGAGTTTGAAATATCATTATGGGTTCTTTAGGTTGTGCAAGGAGTGCACAACCGAACATTGGAAGTTTTGTAGCCAAAGAAAGGAGTGCGCATCAGAACTCTGTGGAGTCAAAAAGAACATGTCAGGAGGGTGCACCAAAGTGATCACGACTCAAGGGAAGCCTCTAGGTTGTTGAATACCTTAGAGGAGAAACTATGCAGAGGAATCACGAAGAGACAGAGTCACTAAGAAATCTGTAGAACTCTGTTAGGCGGGCATCGAGAAGGTGAAAGTGTGCATAAAGAGAACTCTCTGTCAAGTTAAAGGAGAAGAATATCGAAGAAAGATATTCACCAAGTTACTGGATACTCAGGAGGAAGACCTGTGCAAGGAGTGCACCAGGCCAACACTTAGACAAGACATTGAAGGAAGCCATCTGAAGGCTCAGTCGAGCACAAGGAGTATGCAGAGGCAAACTTGTTCAAGTTCGAAAGCTTAGGAGAATGTTGAGTTTCCAAGAGGGAACCAGAAAAGTCCTTTGAAGGAAGCAAAAGGGTCGATACCCTTTAGAGTTTTGATACATTTTGATGCTCAGAAGAGATAGCATGAGGAGCTCATAGAAGTGAAATTATTCCAATATCCACAAGCTCAGGAGGAATAGTGCAAGTTTGCACGCAGAGCATAAGTGTGTGTCAGAGTCAAGGACAATCTTCATTGTCAAAGCTCAGGAGGAAAAGTGGAGTTGAGACCCTTTCAACCGGTTTCATAGGAGAAGGTGATCCAGATTTATGTAGGAACACAATGAAATACAAAAATACACATAAACACGGAGATGCAACGGAAATAAGACTTCATTTCATTAATAACAAATGACTGAAAAATGCTTACAGACAGAATGGAAATAAACTAGCTAGGGCGCTGGTAGCTTATCTTTGAGAAGAAATGTGGCGGCTACTGGCATCTCAACTGCTTGTTACAATGAGGCTCGAAGGCCTATATATTACTGAGAAACAATGGAAAACCCTAAACATCCAAAAACCTAACCCTAGGAGATGAAATGCCATAATATGGGCCCCGTTGGGGTAAATTGGTACATCAATTTCCCGAGGTTGTAACTTTGGCATACTATCTCCGTTTGACGCACATGATACATCGTTAGAAAAATCTATCCGAGGACTACACTGTTGATAAAAAATATCGAGTCTAGCACGAACTCATATTCACTACAGCATTCATGCCCAAAAAATGTCGTTTAGAGCCTCAAAACAGCTCTGGAAGTTCAGGACCCGAATAATTGCTAAAAATAGTAAATTGTGCTACAATTAAGGAAACTAAAAAACTAAAAGAAACAATGGTGTGGGTCCAAGTGGAATAGGTGGGTGGCCACCAATATCCACCTGGATCAATCCTCCCCCCTTAGGAAGCAATGGTCCCCATTGCGTTGAGTTCCTCCATGAGATGAGGAAACTTCTGCTGAACTTGTTCCCTCGTGAGCCACTTACCCTGGTGAAGGCGTTGGCCTGCTTTGACAACTCGATATAGCTGGATCCTCTGTTGGCGAGTGTTCTTGACCTGTGTGTCCATAATTTGATCAGTTTTGGCTTGTTCCATGCAATCTGGGTTTAACTCTGTTGGTGTGAGTTGTTCTGCCATGTCGGATGTGTCTAGTAGAGGTGGAAAGTAGGGTCGAAGGCGGTCCACATTGAACACTGGGTGCAGACCAAGGAATGGTGGAATACCGAGCTCAAAGAAATTGTCCCCTACAGCCTTGGTGATGGTGTATGGCCCATATCGAAGTGGGTGAATCTTGTAGTAGGGTCCAGCGAGGCGCTCCTTTTGCAAATGTAGCCACACTTTGTCGCCCACCTGGAGGTTGTGTGGCACCTAATGTTGATCATGTCATTGCTTGTATTTAGTATTGGCTATGTCCAAGATGTCATGAACTTGTTGGCGGATGTGATGAATGCACTCAATGAAGTTGTTTGCCTTGTCAGCCTCAGACTGGACATGGTCTGAATCTGTCCAAGTAGCTGCAAATGGCATGGCTACGTCAATGGGACATAGTGGCTGGAATCCCAAGCCCACTTGAAAGGGGTTGTGGCTGGTTGAGCTATGGAGAGCCCAGTTGTAGCTGTGTTGTACATAGGGAAGGCTCTCATCCCATGTGCGTGGATGCTTTGAGTTGTACATGCACATAATGTGTACAATCATCCAGTTGATGACCTCTGTATGGCCATCAGCTTGTGGATGGAAAGATGTGGACTTGGTGAGCTTGGTGTCCAGCATCAACCAGAGGCTGGACCAAAATGTACTGAGGAACCTGATGTCCCGATCTGAGATGATAGACTGTGGGATCCCAAAGTGTACCCACACTCATTTAAAGAAGAGTTTAGCAGTGGCTTCTGCTATGATATTCTTCTTGCAGGCCATCATAATGGACATCTTCGAGAATCGATCGACGACCACAAAAAACAGTCATTACCATGCTTAGTAGAAGGAAGGCCCGACATGTAATCCATAGAGATGGATTCCCAAAGTCGACTGGGGGTAGGAAGCAGAGTATAGAGGCCTTGCTTCTTGATGGTCGGTTTGGCAATGGTGCAAGCAGTGCAGGACTTGATGTACTTCCCGACATCCTATCGAAGGTTCGGCCAATAGAAATAATTTTGCAGTACTGCCATGGTTTTCTCGACCCCAAAATGCCC
>JASDQU010225848.1:17547-33931 GCA_032191745.1 Picea mariana | reverse complement strand
GTAAGACCCTAAGAAGATAGGCTACTAAGGTTACCACAAACAAAAATGATGCCTAGGGAAACAGTCGACAGTCTGATCCACACGTAAGGGCAGGGTATCTAGCCTGAAATCAACTTGAGAGGCTTCCACTCATCATTGTGGGCATACCTTCAAGTGACCCCTATAACACGTGCAATCTCTACAATGAGATCAACAAAGTAGGGTGAGTAACTCATTCAATCTCAATGCGACCTCAGGTTTGACCCTTGTGTGAGAAGGGCTTCCCAGGACAAAATGATGCAAATGGAATTTGACACTCCTTATCACAAGATACTATTGTGTGTTTTGTGCTTTGGAGAGTGTGTCTCATTGCCTATTCCAAAGCTCTAGCCTAGCTAATGTTGGTGCAAAAGATCCCTAGAAAAAGTTACTAGTTGAATTTTAAAGTTGTGCAATATTATTAAAGGCTGTTGTTACGCAAAAAGGAGACGGAAATGAAACCAATGTTGTGTAAGACTCTGACCCAACAATGTGTAAATAGGGATGAATGATACAAATTTTCGTTCGATGAATTCTATATACAGGAGGGAAAGATGAGTTTTCTGGAATAATGCGAACTACAATGTACGATTTTTATTGAAATGTAATATCAAACAATCATGAACAATGCAAATTCCCTATTCGTTCTCTTTCAATATTTGAATGCCAATATTTTTTGAATAAATGGTTGCTTAAAAAAAAGAAAAAAAAATCTTTAATTTTTTATTAGAAACCAAGCAACAGGGATGGAACTAAGAAAAAGTAAGAAACCAATGAAAATGAAATACTCAATAAACACCCAAATCGATCTTTCAATGAAGATAAAAATAACAAACTAGCAAGACCAGTCTCTTCAAATGCACATGGGTAACAATTTTCCAAGTAATAAGGAATCGAAAAGGACAATTGATCTCAACTTTTAATCCAATCAAAGGCTCTTAACCAAACAAGCACTCAGATTTTAGAATCAAAGATTATACCCTTGTTAAGAAAAAGTCAAAAGGTAAAAATTGTGAAAAAATGATCAAGAAGAGTTTTCGATTTCCGAAAACTAATCATTCGTGAGATTTGAAGTCAAGAAATAGTCAATCACTGGCCAGAGAAGTTCTTCCCAGACACAAACAAATCTGGGCATCTGAAGACACAAAAAGACCTAATCCAAAGTTTTTACAAGTGAGTTCGCAGTCTGGTAGTGGGGTACAGTGCGAGAATTAGGGATTCTTGTAGCCTAGACACAGGCAGGGTGTGAGAAGGTCGCACTGAACTGAACACTAGGGTGAAAAATTTAGTGATTCTCATAGGCCATAGAAAGGTACAGTGCGAGAAGGTTTGTAATCAAGCAAATTTTGGAAAAAGGACAGAACTTTTGAGTGAACTTCTGGATCCAGGGAGTCTGTAAGGATTTCCTAAAGACTCAGAGATTGATTGGGAATGAAAAAGGGTATGTCAAGAGAAAATGGCCAAGAAAAAACCACCAAAATGGGTTATATCCCTAGTGGAGTTGCCAATTTTGTTATTGGATAAATCGGTATGTGTGGACACTAATTAATCTCCCTAGATCCATCTAGATCTAGAACAAAATATGACAGGACATGACTCTTTCTCTAGGTTGTAGTCATTGAATCTATTACCGAGAAGGAATGAGTGACGTACCTTTGTATTACTTCCTTAGGTCTCTGTTGTTCCTACTTCACTCCAGTGCTCTTGTGAAAGCGGGTCCAAGACAACACAAACCAACCAAAGTTAAGATAACAAAGTATATTCAATGTCAACCTATGCATATGATCAAGGAGTTATGCAATAAAATAAGAGTGATTTTATGGGAAAGGGACATGTCGCTGTATTATATTAAATGAAAGTAGAATATACAACCAGATCGCCTTGATGTCGCAAGCTTCCTTTCAGTGACCCTTGGTTCTAACACACACACTTGCTCTATATTTGCATGAAGAAGATCCAGTACAACTTGATAGACAAAATGGAGTCTTCAAGCTTCAATTCAAACAGAGTTCTTCACACAATTCTCTCCTCAATTCTTCATTCAATCTTGCTTAAACTTTTCCATGAGAAACCTTTCAATATATAGGAGAAGGAGAGATGGTTAAATGGATGAGGATGATCCCACTAAATATGAGAAGTCAATAGGATTCCAACCATGCGAATGCAAACTCATTTTCTAGAAGATACTCTTCTAGAACCTTCATAACTTCCTCTTCCTTTCAAGCTTCAAAACAGGTTCGCACCCTACCTATAGAGCAGATTGCAAACACCTTGCAGTCTAGGTATAGGGTTGCCTACGAGAATCGAGATTCTCACACTCTACACCATATGCAGCCTACGAACTCACTATAAAAATATGTTTTGTAGAGGAAGACAACAAATCACTTTTCTCAAGCAAAAATTCCTTGTGGGAGCCTAGACACATCACTAGAGTTACCAAAATAATGTGTAACACTTCATTAGTTAAACCATACTCCTACTAGCCTTCTACCTTTGGAATATATTTTGCTACAAATCTAAGTTTACTTACCTCGGGTCGAAAATTTAAATTGAGGGTATTTTAGTGTCTTAGATTTTTAGCACATATAAATCACCTAACACTCTCTAATCAAAGCATCAAAAAAGGACTCAAGAGTGGGTTTTTGATAAGCTTTCCCTAGAGCCTCTCTCATGGCATAAAAAGTATATAAAAACACAGAATATGCACTACCTAGCTTAGAAAGAATAATATAGATGCAACGCTCTTCCTCCAGCTTTATCTCACATTCTTCACATAAAATTCTGAGTGTTTTAAGCTTAGATAGATAGTCTTCAATGCAATAAAAATCATTTGGACTTAAATTCAGTATTTGATTTTATAATTGATGTTCTCAAATAATATTTTTTTTATCAGACACGGATTCAATCTTTTCCCAAGATTCATCAAGGTCATCGATTTATTTAAGGTGGAACCTTAAATCAAGAGAGATCAACATTCTGATCAGTCCACGTGCTTCTTCACTCCTATTAGCCCATTTGACTTTCCTATCAACATCAGTGGGTTCTTTTTGTTTCCGAAGGTAATCTGATACAATCCTTTACTTCTTAATAAATCCTCCATATGGTATTTCCATTGGAAGTAGTTGGTGTTGGTAAGAAAAATATTATTGGAAGAATCCATATTAAATATGCATATAATATGGATTTAAAAACTAAAATTGATGATTTGGATTGAAATATCTTGAAAAGTTAGGTGGTTTTAAAAAAAATAACACTGAAAATGGACTTCGGATGTGAAATTTATGTCCTTTTAAAAAAAGGCATAAATGGTAATCAAAGAACTACGTGGTGGTGATACCCCTCCAAATAACTTCACATTTCCAAATAATTTTCTTTATGAAGTGACCCACTTTTATAAAAAGAAGTGGGGATCACTTTTACAATGAAGTTCCTTTATAAAATAAAGTTGCATGTAAAATAAATAACTCTAAAATAAAATATTAAATTTACTTATAGTTATTCACTTTTATACTTGAAGTGGAATACACTTTACAATGGAGCATGAACTTTTTCAAAAAAAGTAACAAAAAGGGAGACTTGAGCTCAAGACCTCTTACTTAATAAGGCAACTTTTAAGAAAGTGGGCTAGCAAAACATATTGTATTATTTAGCAGGATCATTGGGGGTGTTGTTGTTGTTGTCATGGAAGATGGCCTTAGAGAGCATGCTCATAAAAAACTATTTTCACACAAGAAAAAAATTTTGTTTCTCGATGACAACAAGGGTTAGATCTCGATTAGCTTACTCTAAAAATGCACATTTTCCTATATGTTTCTAATTTTTCGATATCTCACAGGGCACGGGTCAAGGATCATATGCATATCTAAAAGAGTAGAAACCCAGAAACAAACAATATAAAACCAAAATAATACTCTACAAAAATAAAAAAGGGCGTATTTAGGCTTTATACCTTCAGATCTGACTGAAATGGTTGTATATTGGGAAAAAAAAAACCTTTTCGAGTGAAACAAAAAGTGTTCATGACTTAAATAGGTGCTTCAGATGAAATATAACAGTCCTCTCAGCCAAGAAATGTACCAAAATGGAATAAAACGGAGATGAGACAACTCAGCTTCATGATCTCGATCGACAATAGGAGCAAGTCTTCAAACAGACTCTAATACCATGTTTGACAACACAGGTATTTCAAAAAAGGACGAACACCTTCAATAACCACTCACACAACCAAATCAAATATCAACACACTAATGTTTTGACATGGTAAAACCCTACGGGGAAACATCCACAGCCCCAACCAACAAGACCACTTGGAGCAGTTTATTAATGCAAAAGAAAAAGATTACAAAGATATTTTATAAGAGATTCTATCGTAATGGATCATCAGAAAATGACCGTCCATGCTCTTTAAATAGATATCATGGACCAATCAGGTGTTAAGCTAGAGATCAATGGTTGTTAATATCGAGGAGAATATGAATCGTTGGATCACTCTATGTTGGGAACATATTGTGACCATCAGATTTCCTAACTACAAATGCATACTAATGCATACTAAATAAACACACTAAGAAACACATTTTTACCTAATGACACATTAGACCAAGTAGATCTTAACTAACTCCTAAGTGTTTAAATATCCTAACAATCCAAACTTTCGAGCGACTTTTAAATAGTGCAAAGAAATCAATATCAAACCGCCACGTCTCCTATGGATCATGTAAAAAATGAATTAAAACCTAATTTTAACAGATTTTCCTATGTGAGAAGAGTTGTTGTAAATATCAAGAGAATCATGTAGCATGATTGAGTGGTATTAAATGAGGTAAATCATTGGTAATTATTTCCATTCTAGATGTGTACCAGGGGGTTAAATCATTTTTCATCTTACATGTGTGCCATAATCTCATCTAAAGTACCAATATCGGATCCAATTAATCATTATCTTTGTCAGATTCAGTTCCTACCAACACAATGTAATTCTATAAGAATGGGCCTCAGATAGGCTTCAATCATCAACGAGCATCTCTTTTGTATTTGGATGATTTTGACTAAGTTATTTTTTTATGGATGTCAATCCATCTATAGGGGATTCCCCCCTTGATAAATCTTCTAGACCATCCTGGCTTCAAATGTGTTGGAATTTCTTCCTATTCTCGCAAAGGGGAGGAAGGCCCCCTCAAACTTACACTAGTTAAGAAATAAAAGCAACAAGTTATCCTGTAATCTACCATAAGGTGCGGCTGCATTTTTTGGACAACATTTGGCCAAGATAGATGGCATAGGACTTAGAGACCGAATCGATGTTATCTCACACAATGAGGTAATTGGGGCTGAGAGGAATCGACTAATTTTGCCTCCAGCCAACAATAAGCCTAAATTTTACAGTCGGAGGGTGCCCAACTAAGCAACTCTATTCTTATCCATTTTAATTGAGCTATCTTCCATCTCTGTAATGTACTCATATTATTAATAAAATCTTCAACAACAAATTTTGGCTCATACATGTTGTAAATATGTATGGAGTTCGATGAATGAGATTGATTTCATGTATTTTGACCAATCTTGATTCATTCATTGTTCATATTATTCATATGTTTGTAGAGTATCTGTTGTATAAATTTATTGGAGAAATTCATTGTTGAAATGCATATGATTTCAATTTGAATGCATAATTGTGATAACTATCGAATTCTCCAATGCTTAGTACATTATTCTTTGTTCAACTTCCTGGAAATATTTATCTTTGTTGGAAACCTTTTCTATGCTCCTCTCTTTCCACACAATCATTCATTCTTATTCCTTAATTCTAGTGCAGTAGAACATAAATTGCTCCTATCAGTCATAAGCAATCCCATTATTCCTATATGTAACATTAGTGAGATGTGAGGAAAGAAGAATTATGCATATTTCCCTTGATAAAGCAAGGTAACCTTAAAATTCATTTATGAGTTTTTCCTCGAAGGATCCTTCGCATCACTCCTATAACAACCAAGAAAATATTGAGGACTAACATCCTTAAATGGCGTCATTGTTGGGGACATAATTTTGAATCTATCTTCCCTGGGGAAACGACATAGATGAGCATTGGTTCTTGAAGGTGAACAAGACCTACACATTTGGTTCTTTATAATTCACCCGGTGACTCCACATTGGAAACTCCACTGGAAAATATGAAATCAACATGAACACATACCAAAGAAAATTCATATCCTATGTACATACCATAGTTGTCTGATCCAAAAAAATTAATCTCCTAGAGAAATACCTGTGAAAGATATTTTATTGGAGATAACCCTAATCTCAAAACTTTTCCTTTTGTTAGTTCTGAATTAAATAGCATTGATAGGGTATCTCAAACACCTTTAGAGGCAGATTCCGCTACTCAATTTTCCAATCAAAATTTAATCAACCTCCAAGATTATCCTCTTACATTTGCCCGGTCATCTAGTAGATCATATAGACCTTTCTTGAAGAATCAAAGAATAAACTTGTCTGTTGAAGCCAACAATTTAACTCTCAAACACTTAATGCATGGTCAAGGTGGAGGAAATCAAAATCCACCACCACCTCCATCACCCGTCAATATGTGGGTAGTGGCTTGGCATGGACCTTTACATTGTAATATTCCAGATATAAAAAGTATGCAGAAGAAAAATAAAATGCTAGAAATGGCATATGAACAACAATATAACTAGAACAACACCATAATAACACCCAAATGATATCAGAATAACACCAGAAAGAGCACTTCGATTACTCAGATAAATGTTCACTTGCCTCTTCGAGGGAGAAACCTCTAGCAGTGTATAGCTATATTACAATAATATCCAAGACAAAGTTATCATACCCTCAAATCCTATTTATACTAAATATGTCTATCAAAAGAACCATCTAGAGGAAGATCCTTCTAGAAGCATAAGATTCTATTAGGTCTTCTTACATTCGACTTATTCTTCCTTATTTATAGGCCTTATTAATATTGACCTTTATTACATCGGAATATAATATTCTCCTATGTGAGGGGTTAGGTCCCTAACATGTCCTCCCCCTTAAAAACAACCTTGTCCTCAAGGCTTGAGATGTGGAAATTGTTGTAGAATGATAACTCGTTCCTAAGTGGCATCTTCTGGGTTTGTATCTTTCCACTGGACTAACACTTCCTTGATGGTTCACTGACGCAGGCGATGCTCACGCTGGTCCAAAAATGCTTGTGGCTGTACCCAAATGGATCCTTCTTCATCCAACTCGGGAAGGTTGGTTTGAGTTTGGCACTTAGTTCCAAACACCTTCTTTAAGCAGGAAACATGAAAAACATGATATAGCTTAGAATGACTGGGCAAAGCTAACTGATAGGCCACCTATCCCATATGCTTGAGAATGGTATAAGGACCATACAATTTGGGTGCCAGTTTCTGACAATGATCAGCCTTGAGGGAATTTTTCTTGTAAGGTTGCAGTCGAAGAAACACATGATCCCCTTCTGCAAATTGACGTTCAGAGTGAGCTTGATCTACTTGTTTCTTCATGTGATTTTGGGCCATGACCAAATTCTCTTTGAGGGTACGGAGAATAGCTTCTTGAACTGTATGCATTTGTTCAACTACTTGGACCTTCAAGACACCTGGTAAATATGAGATAACTGAAGGTGGATTTTGGCCATATACCGCTTCAAAAGGAGTCATGTGGGTAGTTGTATGGTATGAAGTGTTGTACCACCAGGCAATTGGTGGTAACCATTGAACCCATTGATTTTTATTTTCTGATGCAAAACACCTCAAATATGTTTCCAAACACTTGTTGACAACTTCAGTTTGACCATCATTTTGGGGATGATAAGTTGTGCTAAGATGCAATTGGGTGGCTTGTAGCATGAATAGTTATTGCCAAAAAAATTTGGTGAAAGTTGGGTCGCGAACATAAACAATTGAATGCAGCATGCCATGAAGCTTCAAGACCTGATCCATGAAAATTTGAGCCACCGTGGATGTTGTAAATGGGTGTTGAAGAGAACATAAATGAGCATATTTGGAAAGGTGATCAACTACCACCATGATGACTTATTTATTTCTCGATTTAGGTAATCCTACAATAAAATCCATAGAGATATCATGCCAAATAGCAGGTGGAATCAGAAGCGGTTGTAGTGTGCCAGGAGATTTGACTGTTTCTCCCTTGTTGCATTGACACACATCACATTCAACCACAAAATTAGGAACTTCCTGTTTCATACCATCCAAGAAAAAAGAACGTTTGACCCTGTCATAGGTTTTGGTAAACCTGGAATGCCCAATTGTGGGTGTAGCATGAAGCTCGAAAAATACTGTGGATTTATGTTTTGACTGTATACTTAATCACAAACGACATTTGTATCGAATATCATAATGGAGCCAAGAGTACCCTGGGGAAACTGGAGAATTGGACCTGAATTGTTGTATCAAATGCGAACTTTTGGGATTGTCTAGCCATTCTTGGAGAACAACTTGGAGCCAATCTGGTACAATGAAGGAGAGAGAAAAAAGGGACCCTTCATCTTCATATTTTTGTGAAAGTGCATTTGCAACGAAATTGTCTTTTCCTTTCTTGTAAATGATCTCATAATCATATCAAAATAACTTAGTCACCCATTTTTGTTTCTCTGGGGAGGAAATGTGTTGTTCCAGAAAATACTTGAGGATTTGATTATTTGTCTTAATTTGGAAGCGTTTCCCCAATAGATAAGGGCGCCAAAGATCAACGACATGTAGAATAGTTGACATTTCCTTTTCATAGATAGATTTGCCCAAATTTCGTTCATAAAGTTTTCTGCTGGTAAAGGCCAAAGATCGACTCTCTTGCATAAGGACAACATCAATTCCTTTCCCTAAAGCATCACATTCTAGGACAAAGGTCTTTGTGAAATCATGAAAGGCCAGGACTCTAGTGGTGCACATGGCCATCTTCAAGGTTTGAAAATCCTGAGTAGCTGCTGGAGTCCAAGTGAAAGAATTATTTTTAAGGAGTGCAGTGAGAGGTGCCACAATCTTTCCATAATTCTTAACAAACTTGAGATAATAACCCATTAAGCCCATAAATCCACACAAGATTTTGAGCGTCTCTGGGTGAGGCTATTCTTGCATAGATTCAATCCTTTTAGGATCCACCTTGACGCCTTCATTTCCAACAAGATGACCCAAGTACTTGACTTCCAAGGTGCCAAAAGCGCATTTAGATTTTTTCAAGAAAAGTTGGTGCTGAGAGAGTAGATGTAGAACTCAATCCACATTAGCAATATGGTTTGTCCAGGTTTTTCTATAGATGAGAATATCATCAAATAAAACTAAGACAAAATGACAGAGAAAATGATGGAAGACATTCATAAGGCTTTGGAAAGTGGAGGGAGCATTACACAAGCCAAAGAGCATGAACAAAAACTCATAGTCCCCCGCATGATTTCTAAAGACAGTCTTAGGAATTCCTGCCTCTTTCATATGAATATGGTGGTATCTAGAACGAAGATCAAGTTTAGTAAAGAACTGGGTGCCACTCAATTCATCCAAGAGGTCATCAATGACAGGAATGAGAAATTTGTCTTTAATGGTGAGTTTGTTGAGGGCGTGGAATTCAAGACACATGAGCCAAGAGCCTTCTTTCTTTAGGACCATGACCATAGGAGAAGAGTAGGGGCTCATACTATGGCAGATAACACCTGCGTTAAGAATTTCTTGAACAATTTTCTCAATTTCATTGTTTTGGGAAAAGGGGTGATGATATGGATGAATATTGGGAGGAAGTATTCCTAGGACAAGTGGAATGGAATGATCATGAACACCATGGGAAGGAGGGAGTCCCTGGGGAGTGGAAAAAACCACTTGATGTTTAGAGATGATGGATTGGAGGTCTTGCAACACAGAGGGTGTCTCAATTTCTTGTATGGCATGGAGTCGGGCAATAACACCAGAATGAACTTTTCTGAGCATCGTTTCCATGCAATGGGAACTAATGATCTCAGGGGAACCGATGGTGATCCCTTGGAACTTATATTGTTGGCCCTCTTGGTTGAATTGCATGGTTAATTCCTTAAAATCCATGAGAATGGGACCCAAAGTCCTTAGCCAGTCTGCACCCAACACATTGTCACAACCTCCCATGTCAATATCAAACATATGATATTTCAGGTGGTAGTCACCAATTCAGAGACACACATTTTCACAATGCCCTCCACATTTCATGGACCTACCATTGACAATCATGATTTGGAAATTATTGACTGCACAAATATAGCAATTAGTTTCTTGGGCAATGAGGTGATGAATAAAATTATGGGTGCTTCCACTATCAATAAGAATGATGAACTTCCTATGCTTGATGTAGCCAATTATCTTGGGGGTTTGGGGTGAATAGAATCCAATGAGAGCATTTAGGGAAATGATCATTTCGAATTTCGGAGGGTCTGAGGGAGGGGTTATGTAACGGGGTATCAGGTGACTCTGACACAAGGGAAGCTTCAACATCCTCTGAGATGGCCATAAAAATATTTTGTTCCTTACACTTGTGTCCCATAAAATATTTGTCAGCACAATTATAACAAAGGCCTTTGAGTTTTCGTTCAACCATTTCAACCCTGGTCAACGTTTTTGATCTTTAATGGGGTATATGGAGGAGTTGGATTTACTAGTTTAGTGCGAGGAATAAAATAGGGTTTCCGATTTTGAGAAGAGACAACCTGTTTTGATTCCTTATCTCTTTTAGTAGCCTCCAACCAACTCTGAGGCCAAGCCATGAGGAAATGGGCATGAATCATGTCCTTGAGGCCACTGATAAAACATTCTCGGAAAAAATCATCAGACATGCCCTCTGTACAAAAAATATAGTCGCTCAAAAGCAACTATAAAGTCTTCCACTGTGCCAGATTCTTTCAAATTTTTCAAATAGACTAAATGGTTGGTGTCAGTATCAAAGTGTTCATAAAGCTATGCCACAAAGTGTGTCCAAGAAACATACCCTTGATGAATAGTTTTTCTCCATCGCCACCATTGCCAACGTTGTTGATCTATATGGAGAACACCATACCAGAGTTTGGCCAAGTCATCTATAATGTCGTACAAAGATAAATAATGTTCCATTTGAGTTACCCAACCAGTGGGATATGATCCATCAAATTTGCTCACATGCACACGCAAAAGGCGTAGGTCATGCTGAAAGTGATAGGGATGAAAATTATGGGAATGAGAGGAAGTTTCAACTTCAGTATACAAAGGTGGTTCAGATAAAGGGGGATCTACAAGAATGTGTAGCTTGGTGCAGATCATCAAAGAAACAAATTCAAGCTAGGTAGTAATGTGTTGTTTGAGGTCTTCTTTGAGTTCCTCGATTGAGGCGACGATGGAGGAATTCATGTTTTTATTGATGGTATAAATATGGCACTGAGATGTCTCACCTCTTGTTGGGTCTCTGTGAAATTAGATTGAAAGATATTGAAGCGAGCTTCCAAGTATTGGCTATGGGTATGGGCCATGATGATGAGGGAACCGAAAAGGGGCAGGTGGAGTCAAAATAATTGCTCAAAAATTGATAGGTATGAATGTGATAAGGGAGAAGAGATAAATCCAATGGAATAGGTCTCAAATAATGGTGATGAAATGCCCAAATGCTTAATCACAAATAAATGTGTAGTGATTTGGAAACTCGAACATAGTTGCACGAAAATATATCTTGTTTGGTTTGTTTTTTGTTTCCGTCCCCAAGGGTTAGGTATTCAAGGGTTCTACATACAAGGTTTTTCCATGTGATATATCTCTTCGATATATGTGTGGGGTCCAACAGTAGTACTCGACCCAATATCTCAGGGAACCAACTAAGGAGGCTAGACCGTTCCCTTAGTCGTACTACCCAGGTACTAGAGAGTATCTTCCCGCGTCTTGTGCTTGCTGACACTATAGCAGTCAGATGACTGATTGGATTATCTAAAGAGGGCTTCAGGAAATCTAGGTCGATCCGTATACAAGTGTTGTCTGATATGCTACCACTCGAAGGGGTACCAACAGGGGTTACAAGGGTGGCCAACATATTTGCGCTTAAGTACCACTTGTATTTATCGCTTGTATGAATCCTCGACCGTGGGTTTATGCATGTAATGACAGATATATGTAGCTTAAAGATGTCAGAATACGTCTCTACCCTGAAAAAAATTACCCACAATTTTCTGCCGAGGAAAGTGCTCTGATACCACTTGTAATATTCCAGATATAAAAAGTATGCAGAAAAGAAATAAAATGATAGAAATGGTAGATGAACAACAATATAACTAAAAAAACACCACAATAACACCAAAATGATATCAGAATAACACTAGAAAGAGCACTTCGATTACTGAGAGAAATGTTCACTTGCCTCTTCGAGGGGGAAACCTCCAGCAGAGCAGAGCTCTATTACAATAATATCCAAGATGAAGTTCGCATACCCTCGACTCCTATTTATACTAAATATGTCTATCAAAAGAACCATCTAGAGGAAGATCCTTCTAGAAGTAGAAGATTCTATTAGGTCTTCTTACATTTGACTTATTCTTCCTTATTGCTAGGCCTTATTAATACTGACCTTTATTACATCGGAATGTAATATTCTCCTACGTGAGGGGTTAGGTCCCTAACATACATATTCCTGAAAATCCTCATGTCCTACTAGATAATTACCTGAAATGCCTACCAAAATACAATGGTGAAAAGGAAATAACAGATGAACAAGATATCGCATCTTTTCAATATGTTATAGATAATTGCTTTATAGAGCATGATGATGTTTTTATGAGGTTATTTGTATAGACCCTTGTGTTAGCACTCTGTAAATCTGTCTGGATGAATAGATAGATGACAGAGGTAACTGTTTCAACAAGCTTTAGAGCTGAGGCACTAGCCTACTCAACTCAGAGAGGGATCTCTCGTGTCACTTGATACATGTATGGAAATCAGTGGCTAGAATTGGTTTGTTTTGGGGTTTTAATAAAGTTGTTGAAGAGATGAAGATGACATTTGGGATATGGGGTCAATAATGTAGTATGTATTTCCAAATCATGAAAACAATCAAGAGGAAAAGGCTAAATAAGGAAGTGACTTCTGAGTTTATTCTTGAAAATTTTAGATGGTATCAGAAGAAAACAAACACACAACTATTATCATAGCATTATAGTAATGGATTTTGAAATGGTTTAGAAGAGATGAACACAGTCTAAATCATCAAGCCGAGAGCATCAAATAATGAATTTTGGACTTTTAGTTTCTCAATTTAGACAAAAGAAAGAAAAATGAAAATACAAAATAACAGGAAACACATACTATGAGAGAAAATGAGACTCATAACACCACCAATTAGAATCTTTTCATAAAAAGTCCCAAAATATGCCTCTACACCCATGTATTCATTCCAGCCCCATAGATTTATAAAGTTTTCCTGCATAGAGGGTAAGCTCATCTTTTCTCCATCATTCTATACTCATGAGGCCAAGCATATCTAGAGGAATTTCATATGGAATTTAAAACATTCTGACTTCCTCATAATTCTAAAAACAGATATGAGTTACAAAAAGGAAGAACAGTTGCATTATTTAAAGGGACTGTTAGTAATTGGTCTATCATATCAGGACTCCCTTCTCTTAAGTTGACATCTGTACAAAAGTATTTGAAATACACCAAAATTTTACCTGAGGATTCACCTCAGTTTGGCGATTTCCTCATCCAGGGTACTCCACCAATTGGATTTTTCCCTGATGCTCTCTATCATCTCGGTTTTGGCCTCTGATTTCCTGCTTTTGCTCCTCCTCTTCTTTGTGGCTAGGTGGCATGTGTTGTTTGCATGTTCATGTATGAAAATATCCCTTATAACGGGGTTTAATCTTACTCTTGAATCTGTCTCAGTTTCAGGTTCGATATTAAATTTAGTCGCCTGCATCTGCAAGAATCATATTTCATTCTTACTTATTGAATTGCCTGGTACCTTAGCTGAGAACCCAATTGCACCAGATGTTGTTTGAAGGATATTATCCATGCTTTCTGGACTTCACATAGACCTTGATTTGGCCACCCTTTGAGTATATAGAATTCAGGAGCACAGGCCGAGCTTGTTTTTCTTATGTATAAGATGACAATTTCCCAGAATAGGATAAAATGATTCATATCTGAGATTTTGATGTTCTATGTACTTTGCTCACAAATTACTTTCATAGTACCTTGGTGTGCCACACTTCGTCAATACACTTCGAATGATGAGACTCGAGTTAGTTATGCGGCGACGTCCTTTTGGTACATCATCCAGGAAAGTACCTGGACCGGTGATGTGAGGTGATCTGACCAACTACCATCCTCCCCGCGAGCTATTGACATGAAGTTTTGAAACACGTGACATAGGGGCCATAGGAAAAGTGGTTTTGGGAAATCCTTCATCTCCCCCAATGTGTGTGTAAGAGCACCATGTGTTCCCCGTCGAAACCAGAGTAGTTTTCCCCGGTCTTCCTTCGCGATGTTAAGTTTCGTGCTATTTGTTTGTCCGATGTAGGCTTCGACCGTAGATCTAAGATTCTTCAAGATTGACATCCCACTTCTGCTACATTCATTGATACTCCCTTTCCACTTCTGCTACATTCATTGATACGCCGCGGAATATAGCTAAGCTCCCTAAACTATCGTGCCTCTAGTGTGGTATAACGTCTCGCTAAACTTCAAAAGTTTTTTTAGATCCCAATAAAAATTGTTAGGGTGATAACATTGGATCCAACTAGGGATGTTATCCTTTCTGTGAGGTAGAAAACAAATCATAGGCCTAGTGCCTGATCCATGGGGTTGTTCCCCAAAACATGTGTGTGCCTTGCTCCTACCAAGATCTGTGCACTGCTTCCAACTGCATGGGGACGTCCGAGTGCATTATTGAAAACTGACTGTGTCTAGTGCTAGAAAACTCAAACTGAAAAAATTATTGACTGGCAAGCTTATTTTCACATCCCTACCTACCCTAAACTGCTGAGATGACCACTCATTCAAGTGATGCTAAAGTGCCAATGCAGTCAATCAAGCAATTGGTTTCCTGATTTTCCTTTCACATTTTTCTCAAGTTGGTAGAAAATCGTAAAGGATGGCGGATGAAAAAACAAATTGAATCCAAAATCTGAGCTTATGAATGAAGAAAATTTATCCTTCATTGAAGACTATAACAAGATGGCCATCAGATCTTGAAAATCATGAAAAATCATTTCTCCTTGATGAGAAAAAACCGAAAGGCAAGTATCTTTCATCGGTGTTAGTTGTTTTTTCTCTATTTATTCTGTTTTGAGAACATCTTCGAATGAAATGGGGATGATAGGTTTGTCTGCTTGGCCATGCAAATCAACAAAAATATTCATATATTCTTAAACATCTTAAAATATGAAAGCCATATAATATGCACCAAGGTTATCCTCTTGTTCATCAAACAACTTTGATGTGGTTTCATTAAATTTATGGAAATTTGTTTGAGGACAACCACTTTGACTTTCCAGTGTATAAATAGAAAAATGTTCCTTCTCATGCACTACTTCACAGTGCAGAGCTCCCGCGGATGGATTTTCAAAACCCTGATTTTCAAATGACTTGAATAAAACCACTTCCTCTTCATTATCTTTTTGTGTTTCTGATGGAAAAATGGCATACACTGCTTCATCTATGTCATTTGTTTCTTTATTGTTGGAAACCTCCATAGATGAAATTTCAGAATCTTCATTCATGTCTATGTTGCTTAAAAATTTAACCACGATGTCATTCTGAAGGGAAGAGAAAATACTCTGAAACACTTTTCACGTTGAGAATCCATACTGATTTCGGGATGGAGAAAATGACCTTGAACAATACTTTATGAAGCAACTTCTTCTTCCTTTTCAGGATGATAGCTGAACATAGACTGCAAATCTAAGATAGCATTACCCTTCATGTGATTTTCCATAGAATTATCATCACCACTCTGTTTATGCTTGGAGGATCCTTGGCCTAAGATAATACAAATATTTTTCTTCAATAATTCGAAAGAAGAAAAACATAATGGTAGGGTTGTCCTACCTGATTTGAAACCATCTTCAATTTCACTGCCAACATATGGTTGTATTTCAGCACAACCAATAGGGTCTCCAAGCGCATGAAAATAATGTTGTGACATCCTATCATTCTGCTCCATTGTTCTAGCATGGCTTTGCATAAGCACAGATTCATTTTCTTCGATGATGATTTTAGGATTTTCTTTCAGTAATTTGAAAGAAGAAAAACATAGAGGTAAGGAATTCCCTTCAACTGATTCAATACTTTCTTCTTTGTAATTGTGATATAAAGCCTGATTGCTTTCATTATATTGTTGAAAAGGAACATTTTATGAT
>JASDQU010225848.1:698-17447 GCA_032191745.1 Picea mariana | reverse complement strand
CCCCTCATTTTGGGTTTGTTTACATGCTTGGATGTTGTTTTGAATGTCCCAAGAATCACTAAACATTTTTTGTAAGCACCTAGGTCTTCTTTCCATCAGGAGGAAAGAAAAATCTGGATGAAGAGTAGTTGCGTAATGGAGCATGGCAACAGCTTCAGAGGGTTGAATTTCTTTGGACAAATTATAATAGACGCTATAGAAATTTCTACTGAATACAGAAATAGATTAATTGCTTCATCTTTTCAAGGTGTAAAACTCAGTGAGTTGCACCTCTAAGGATTTCTCCTTGCCCCAAAATTTAAAAAAAACCTTCTTCAATTCCACCCATGAGCTGATGTTTTCTGGGTGTAAGTGTTTGAACCAGTGTTTGGTGTCTCCTTTCAAGGATTGAGAGAAAATTCTCATACACACATCGTCGTGGTAAATCTCAAATAAATATATAAAATGCTCAAACCCTTGAATGTTCTTTTCAACATATATGATACTCGATTCTCTGTCGAACACAGGTAGAAACTCATAGTAATTTGAAGGGAAATCATGAAGGGTTTAGGGTAGCTTTAAGGGTATATATCTCTGTTGGGCCTTAGGGGGTGTTGGGCCAAGAATAGTGGGAGAGACATTGTTTTGAGTCTCATAGGATTCATCAACTTGGTCATTGTCATTGCATGGCCTAGGTGAAACCTTTTTATCAGAACCAGCGACAAGGCGAGGGTATGCATGTGCAACATATAGAGGAGGAAATATAATTTTAAGTCTTTCATGATAATTATTAAGATACAATAGGTAAAAGAAAGTTCATTTGGAATTTTCAAGGAAGGAGCAGATGCAACTTAAAATGAAAAGTAAAATGATTTGTAAGAGGTCCCATTTTGAGTACCTGTTTTCCCTCATGATGCCCTTCCTTGCCCCTGTCAAGGGGTTTCATCTTTCAGTGAAGTTTTAGTATTGTGCTTGAAGTATTCAGAGAAGGGTCGCCTCTTGGAAATTTAGGATTGTTTTATCAGTGGAGTCACCTTCGAACCGAAGTGGAGTCTCTCGAGAAGGAATAGAGCCAATGTGTGCCTAAGTGTCTGCCGCTCTCAGACCCTAGAACTCAACCATGTCATTCTTCCCAGGGAAAAAATTTCAATTTCGTCCCCGGCAACGGAACCAAAATGTTATCACTTGGTAAATCTGTCTGGATGAATAGACATACAATAGAGGTAATTGTTTCAACTAGCTTTAGAGCTAAGGCACTAGCCTACTCAACTCGAAGAGGGCTCTCTCATTTCACTTGATACATCTATGGAAATCGGTGGCTATAATTGGTTTGTTTTTTGGTTTTAATAAAGTTGTTGAAGAGCTGAAGATGACCTTTGGGATATGGGGTCAATAATGTAGGATGTATTTCCAAATCATGAAAACAATCAAGAGGAAAAGGCTAAATGAGGAAGTAACTTTTGAGTTTATGCTTGAAAATTTTAGATGGTATCAGAAGAAAAGAAACACACAACTATTATCAGAGCATTACAGTAATGAATTTTGAAATGGTTTAGAAGAGATGAACATAGTATAAATCATCAAGCCGAGAGCATCGAATAATGAATTCTGGACTTTTAGTTTCTCAATTTAGATAGAAGAAATCAAAATGAAAATATAGAATAACATGAAACACATACTATGAGAGAAAACGAGACTCATAACACCACCAATTAGAATCTTTTCATAAAAAGTCCCAAAATTTGCCTCTACACCCATGTATTCATTCTAGCCCTAGAGATTTATAAAGTTTTCCTACACAGAGGGTAGGCTCCTCTTTTATCCATCATTCTATACTTGTGAGGCCAAGCATATATAGAGGAATTTCATATGTAATTTAAAACATTCTGACTTCCTCATAATTCTAAAAACAGATATGAGTTACAAAAAGGAAGAACAGTTGCGTTATTTAAAGGGACCATTAGTAATTGGTCTGTCATATCAGGACTCCCTTCTCTTAAGCTGACATCTTTCCAAAACTATCTGAAATACACCAAAATTTTACTTGAGGATTCACCTTAGCTTGGCGATTTCCTCCTCCAGGGTACTCCACCAATCAGAATTTTCCCCGACGCTCTCTATTATCTCAGTTTTGGCCTCTAATTTCCTCCTTTTTCTCCTCCTCTTCTTTGCGACTGTGTGGTAGGTGTTGTATGAATGTTCATTTATGAAAATATCCCTTATAACGGGGTTTAATCTCACTCCCAACTTTGTCTCAGTTTCAGGTTCGGTATGAAATTTAGTCGCCTGCATCTGCAAGAACCTTCTTTCATTCTTACTTATTGACCTACCTGGTACCTTAGTTGAGAACCCAATTGTGCCAGATGTCATTTGACGGATATTGTCCATGCTTTTGGACTTCACAGAGACCTTGATTTGGCCACCCTTTGAGTATACAGAATTCAAGAGCATAGGTCGAGCTTGTTTTCTTACTCATAAGATGACAATTACCCAGAATAGGATAAAATGATTCATATCTGAGATTTTGATGTTCTGTGTACTTTGATCATGAATTACTATCATAGTACCTTGGTGTGCCATGCTTCATCAATCCACTTTGAATGATGAGCCTCAAGTTAGTTATGCAGCGACTTCCTTTTGGTACGTCATCCGGGAAAGTACCTAGACCGGTGATGTGAGGTGATCTGACCAACCGCCATCCTCCTCGCGAGTTATTGACATGATTTTATGAAACACGTGACATCAGGGCTATAGTAAAAGTGTTTTTGGGCAATCTTTTGTCTCCCCCGATGCGTGTGTAAGAGTTCCACGCGTTCCCCGTCGAAACCAGAGTAGTTTTCCCCGGTCAGCCTTCGAGATGTTAAGTTTCATGCTATTTGTTTGTCAAATGTAGGATTTGACTGTAGATTTGAGATTCCTCAAGATCGATAGCCCACCAAGATACTCCCTTCCCACTTACACTACATTCGTTCATACGCCGCGGAATATAGCCGAGCGCCCTGAACTATCATGCCTCTACTGTGGTATAGCGTCTCGCTAAACTTCAGAAGTGTTTTTAGATCCCGATAAAAATTGTTAGGGTGATAACACCTTGAAGGAGATGTTAGAAAGTGGTTCAGAAGGTTACGTCATGCCTCTATTAACTCTTGGGAGTCTTTAGAAACTGTATTCGGGAGACAATGGGGTGAAAAAATGGATCACCTATATTATCTTACAATGTTTGTGTTATTAAAAAAGAATCATTTTGAGACTATACTTGACTTGAATAATAGGTTCAATAAACTCTATAATAATATCCCAGCAGAGATTAAACTCTCTCAAGTTGTTGTCAAGGTAACCTATGCAGGAGATTTTGAAGCATATTTTCCCATTATGCTTAGGGAGAGAAGGGCTGCCACCCTATTAATCATGCAAGATGATGCCATTGACATTGAGGGGAATACGATAGCTTCTGGGAAAATAAAGGTTAAACTCGATCCAACTGATAAAAAAAAGAACAATAATAAAGATGAAGTTGGCACCTCTGGTGTTGGGAAAGACTCTCAAGAAGCTAAGTTAGAGGAAATGTTTAGGCTCATCATAAATTTATCTAATAAGCTATCCAGACTTGAAACTTAGGGAATCCCTCCACATAATATTGTAAATGATGAAGGCATGAGGAATCCTAATCAATATAGGAGACCTTTTAACCATCATATGTTTAAGAGAGATAGGAGAAATGAGGAAAAACCCCTTATACCTACAGTGAAAAATAACAATGAAAACAATGTAGTTGACGACCTTGGGGGTGAAGAAGGCACAAATTTCCAAGAAGAGTTGCATCTAATTTAGGATAGTCAGGAATCCATACGTATTACTCAGTATGATTATGAGAAATATCTAAATATTGAACAATTAACTATGAACCAAACAAAGGACTATGGTGGTCTTACATATTCACAGTATAGGATTTTTTCTAATGCATTACAAGTTGAGTTGCATAAGAAATATGATCTCAGGCCTTTACCCATAGGGTTAATAAATGAGACTATTCTTGTACCCAAGAAAACACCAATGATTTAGCCCAAGGATAAAGAAAAAGAATTATTCATTGTTACACAAAAGATTGACTCCTCAGAACAAGATAAAGTGAAGGGAGATTATAAAGAGATGGAAAAACTTACCCAACCTTTCAACATTGAACATGAGTCAGGAACAATCAAGATAATTGTCCCATTAGCGGAGTTCGTAAGGAATCCTGCATATCATAAACAAATTGAGAAAGTTATACATGGTTCTAATTTTAATAATCACCCTAACACCTTAAATATTCATGATGAGTTTCCTACTATCACATCCAGGCCCCATACCGATAGTAAAGAAGAATTTGTTTCACATTTTTACTTCACTTTGAACATTCATGATAAAATGATTCACAACTACATGTTGGATTCTGGATCGTCTCATAACCTTATGCCTAAATTAGTCATGGAACATTTGGGACTGGATATAAATAGACCATATCATGACTTGTACTCATTTGACTCAAGAAATTTTAGGAGTGAGGGAATGATTAAGGACATGGTTGTCACCTTAGCACATCTCCTTGTTAAAATTATTATGATGGACGTAGTGGTAGTAGATGTACTTGCAAATTATGGCATGTTGTTATCTAGATCATGGGCAGGAAAATTGGGAGGCACTATGCATATGGATATGACCTATACCATTGTACCAGTTTTTGGGGTTGAGCAGAGGAGAATTTATAGGGAAACCAAGTTTCCATACGTGATGAGTAATCAGAAAAACTCATTAAACCATCCAATTTATGTAACAAAAGCTGATTTGGACTATTTCATCTTGTCTATAGATGGGGTAGTTGAATCAGAAAGTACACCCACTTATGCTATCTTAAAATATTAAGGTGTATGGAAGTTTTATTTTGATGGAGCTTGTTCCAAAGATAGTTTAGGATCAGGGATAGTGATGATCTCCCCAACAAAAGAGAAAATACATTTATCTTATAAGTTGGAATTTTGAAGCTACCAATAACATAGTAGAGTATGAAGTCTTGGATTTAGGATTAGAGGATGAAAGGAACATGAACATAACACAGTTAGCAGTATTTGGAGATTCTGAGCTAGTGGTGCAACAAGTGAGAAATGTATATAAAACTAAGCACCATAGGATTAGAAACTATAGAAATATGATATGGGATTCGATTGATAATTTATTTTTGGCCTTCAATATTACTGTTGTCTCTAGATAATTAAATCAGCAAGAAATTCCATTGGTTGTATCTGCTAGTACTTTTAAAGTGCCCATCATTCCTTGAAAAAAGTATGAAGTAGAGATGAGGTATAGGCCCTCAATGCCAGATAATATGAAACATTGACAAGTGTTTGAAGATGACCAACAACTTGGAATATTTTTGGAATTAATTGATGAATTTTCTTCCACTCGTATACATCATGAAGAATACATTGAACAGAGTGAATAAGTTTTTTATAAAGTGTAGAATAACACATATTTAAATAATCATATAACATCCCACAAATTGTTTCAATTGAAGGATAATTTCATCCCCAAAGGCTTAGTGTCACTAGAACAATTATTTGACCAAAATGATGTTCCTACAAAGCCTGCAGTGGAATCAAAATATGAAAATACACAGGATTGTAATGTGGGAACCAAACAAGAGACTACATTTATTAAATTGTCTAAGGATCTTAATCCTAAAGTTGGGAAGAAATATGTTGAGTTGTTCAAGGAATATATAGATGTTTTTTCTTGGAAATATGAAGACTTGAATACTTATGACACCTCCATTATTCAGCATAGAATACCTCTCAATCCAGGGACAAATCCTTTTAGACAAAAATTGAGATAAGTAAACCATGTATTGTTGCTTGTCATAGGGAAAGAAGTTAGGAAACTCTTGGAGGCCAAGATCATAATTCCTTTAAGGTATTATGAATGGGTGGAAAACCTGGTTCCTGTGAGGAAGAAAAACGACGAAATACAAATGTGTGTTGACTTTAGAAATATGAATAAGTGTTCTTTTAAATATTATTATCCTTTACCTAAGATGGATCACATACTGCAAAAAGTGGTTGGAGATTCTAGGATTTCCATGATGGATGGTTTCTTGGGTTATAATCAAGTGGCAATGCACCTAGATGACAGAGATAAAAATACTTTTACCACTCCCTATAGGAAATTTATGTATGACAAGATGCACTTTGGGATTGTTAGTGCAGGAGCCACATTTCAATGAGCAATGTATATTTATTTTGTGGGGGAGAAGGATAAGTTTATTGTAATTTACCTTGATGACATGACAATTTTATCTAAGTCTGATCAAGATCATCTTAAACATTTAAGGAAAACCTTCATTAAGTGCAGAAAAGTTGCCATGAAAGAGGGAAAGTTGCTAGGACATATTGTATTTGAGGATGAGGTCATGATTGATCCTAAAAGGGTTAAATTCATTAACACAATTGGTTCACCCAGAAATAAGAAAGAGATACAATCCTTCTTGGATACGATCAATTTTTTAAGGAGGTTTATTCCAAACTTTGCTGAAATTATGAAGAATATTACTGACATGTTAAAGAAGGATATTGAGATAAGATGGATTGTTGAATCTAAGAACTCCTTTGAAAAAATTAAAACAACCCTGGGGGAATCTCCAGTTTTATTCAGTCCTAATTATGACATACCCTTTATAATTTTTTCTTTTTCTTCTGAAAGCACCATAGTAGCAATTTTACTACAAAACAATGTAGAAAAACCAAGAGAAACCTATTGCATTTTTTAGCAAGGCATTGAGATATGTTGATCTGAAATAAACTAATGTGGAAAAGCAGGAAGACTCTCTGGTTAAAGCTTTGAAAGATTTTAGAGATTACATTTTACATTCTTAGATCATTTCTTATGTTCCCTCTACTACTATCAAGGATATTATAGTTTGGACTGATAGTGAAGGGAGGAGAGGCAAAAGGATTTCTAAATTAAAATAATATGACTTGGAAATAAAGCCTACAAAATTGATAAAAGGTCAAGGACTTGCAAGATTATTGAAAGAAACAAACTGGAAGGTATTGGGGATGAATTTGGTATCCCAAGTATTAGTTGTTGTAGAGCCAGTAATTGAGGAGGTACAACATCCAATCCTTCAAGTTGACCCTAATTTTTATCTCTCTGATTGGTGTAAAGATGTTATTTTTTACCTACAAAACTTGAATTGTCTAGCAGATTGGGATAAATCTAGGGATATATCAGTGAAATTAAAGGAAGTAAATATTGTATTGTTGACTAGCAACTATTTTGGAAATACCCTAGAGGTATTTTACTCAATTGCATCATTGAAGATCAAACATCATACATTATAAATGAGTTTCATAGTGGGGTTTGTGGAGGTCATTGTTACCCCCCCACCCTAGGCATAACTAAGGAGATTTTTTATCAAGGCTTGCAAGTAGAAGACATGAAGTTTCAAGAGCCACATGACCATTTGAGACCACATTGACCAGACATAACTCCTCCACTCCACCACACATCACCATTTTTCGTCAACAACATAACAACGTCTTCCACACCATCCTAGCCTAGAAAGGACAACATGTCTTTCTTCATGAGGTAACAAGTCCAATCTCATGGTAAGTGTCACTTTAATAATTGAAAATTTTGAGCATGTTGCAAAGGGTCCTTTATTGATTATAGAACGTTTTCTTTGAAATTATACATTTTTCCTTATTTCACCTTGGTGGTTGACATGATTTCCTTGTAAGTGGGTCACCCTCAAGAAAAGGGTTGCTATTGAGGTGTCTCCTTGAAGGGTCATCGTACCATTCTCGATCATACTTACAAATTTTCACACCTCTCTCCCGCCCCATCCTCCCCCCCAACGTTCCTCACCTTTTGGGTTTTTTGGTTGATTGACCCCAAGAAGGGCTTGTACCTCATTTCATGGCAAGAAGGGGCTAGAGGCCCAGAGATGTTGTAGCTATCATTGTAAAAGTAAAATTCCATGAGATATCCTTCAATATGCTCACCCTAAGGTCCTTAGAGAAATGAAATGCTTCTCCATAAAAAATGAAGGACCTTTAAAAGAAAATAAATAAAAATGTCGCACTTGATGGGGGAATGAATTGTGGTGTCTTTTAATTTTCAGTGCATGTGGCACTCAATGTGTTATAAATTCAAGTGGCATTGAATTTCTCTTTTACTTTCCATTTCACATATCACTCAAAGTTCGAACCACAAAAAATGAAAGGTGAATAAAGGGCTTGGAAAAATGTTGGATTACAAAGAAAGGGATGCAACAGACCCTCCACAAAGGCACCCATATATGAGACAATATGAACCCTTGATATTTTAGGAATCCCATGCCCAAATGTACCACCCCCATCCACCTCATATTCACTACATGGACTAGACAGGGTATTCTTGGGAAACATTCCTTGACTTGGGGATTGGCCTACTAAATAGGGCATCATGACAACCCGCCCATACCTAAATTTGGAAAATTTTATAAGGTCTTTGAGAATTTGTGTAGTTTGAAAAGGGGGGATTTAATGCACATGTTTAGGTGGCTCCTTTATTAAATGTGGCTAACCTATAATGATACATGTGACTTGTGGACACTTGGAGGGAATACTTTCTTATCTTTGTAGGATCTTTCCCAGTGGAAGACAGTCATGAAGGGAATAAGCCACTTGGACCTTCATAGGGGCTTGAAATCCCATGGGATGGATGATTCATCCCACACATTGGAGTCCTAGGACGATGAACGTTTCACTTTGAGGGATGTCTCAAGTACTTGAACGAGGTTTTGGATGATGAAGAAGAGGTGGCATCACCCTCCTTTTCCAAAAACTATCTCTTAGGGAGCTTGACGTCACACATTTGGGAAGAAATTTGGTCGTTCTAGTGCACTTGGTGGTGTGGTGGGCTTGAAGCCCCACCTTCTTTCTTGATTAGAGGATGACGTGGCACATTTATAGCATGAAATCCTAGCCTTTGGAGGATTCTCTTCACATACCACCTTGGAGGAGAGTTTTATGAGCTCATGTCCCATCATTTTGTTATATATGGTCATTTTGTAGCCTATGTGGGAAAAAAGAGAAAAATGATTTGCTAATTAAGTATTGCAACTTAGGTTTTATCCTAAAATTATGGATTTAATTGTAAAATGGACAAACATGACTTGGGTTTTCCTCATATAAATATGAGGCAAGTCATTTTCATTTTAACATAACTCATCACTTGGAAAATTACTCTTTGGAATGGAATTTCAGCCCCGTTGAGAAGTTCACTATCTCTATTTTCTTGTCACAATGGATGCAACACTTTTTATTTGTAGCTTTAAAGGCCAATGAATTCTCTTGGTGGTATTTATTTGGAAATTTGTGGATGATATATTATTACTAAGGGTTTGTTTCATGATGTATCTTGGATTTTAGTGAGTAATTCTGCAATTTATTGTCATTTTCCTTGTTAAATTCAAGAAATATATCTCAAACCCTAGGAGGAGTAAAAGGGATTACACCCTCCACCAAGGTTTATTTATTTTTTATGTTGAAGTGTTATACGACTTGAAACAAGAAGTAAGAGGAATCACACCCTTGTTGCAAGGCTTAGCTAGGGTTTATTTCTCTAGGAGGTAAGAGGGTTTACACATGTTGCACAGGAAGTTTTGGATACAATTTTGATAAAAATCCTAAGCGTAAAAGAAGTGCACAAAAGAAGAAGGAATATTAGGGAGTGTGAAGTTGAGGCGCATTCAGGAGGAGAGTGCACAGAAAGAGGAATAAAGCAGGAGAATAAAGAGGGTGAAAAGGAAGGATGATAGCACAACGTGCTAAATATAGAAGGACACATAAAAGAAGGAAGAACAACAGTCAGAGTGCAAAATCAATATGCAGACGAAAAAGAAGATGAAAGCAACCTGAACAACAAGTTAACCTGAAGTTAGCATGTATTGTAATAGGGTTTTGGGGATGAACAAAATGACGTTTTAAGCCCTAGAAATAATGTATAAATATGTAATGGGTTGGGAGAATAGGATTTGGTTCCATTTTTATGAGTTCTTCTAGGTTTTGTTTAGTTCTGTTTTGTTGAATATGGGAGTTCTTCTCGAGCGGTACTAAGGAGATGATAAAGAGAGATAGAAATACTTGCACTAAAGAGCGGCTAGGCTAGGAGAAGGAGAGGATAACCATGATGTATCTTTCTAAGTGCAGTGTGCAAGCCTAAAGCAATTACCAACGCATAATAGAGAAGACAATCGTTGTGGATGTACCCAAGAGTTGGGTGAACCATGTTAAATGTTGTGTTTAATTTATTTTGTGTGATTGTTTATGGAATATGTCTGGATGCATATTAGAGTAGATTTGGTTTATGTGTAATCATGGCACAATAGTTATGGCTATTATAGTAATTAGTTTATTTTGTAATCTGGAATATAATGGTAAGATGAATATGAGTTCCACTAAGTAACTAAAGAACAACACTTACAGAATAACACACACAAAAAAAATAAAAAATAATGAATAGAATAATCACTTCCCATTCCCTCACTAATGCAGAAACCTAGTTCCTATAGTCCCAATAGATACCTCGGATGAGACTTCATTTTCACATGTAGGTGATGTCGAAAGGGCTAGTGCTTGAAGGGTTTGTTGGTCAACAATAACTTGAACCTAGGGTCTTACAACCATGCAAAATGCCAACAAATGGTTTCATTGTCGGGACTCAGATTCTATGATTAAGGGAATGTTTTGGAGGTCAACTAAGAAGGAAATTTCAAAATGGTTAGAAAGTAAGGAACGAGAGTTTGACCGAAAAGAGAGTAGAAACCCTCAGATGAGTAATGAACAGTGGATGCAAAGGTACATATACACAAAGTTGCATGAACTTTTCTTTGGTGAGTTTCCAATTATCCTGATTGAGTGGTTAGAAACATTAGTAGACAATACTAGAAGGTACTGAGATGCAACACCGAGGAATTGGACTCTTAATTTGGTAAGAAAGCTTAATTCTAGAAGTAATAATACTTATCGTGCAATTGATTTCTGGTTGGAAAACATATTATGAGGATATATTATAGAGTTTGCAGTATATTGTACCCAGTCATATAGTATTGCAGAACAAGACTTCTTCCAGGGTCCCCACAGAAGGTTCATGAAATCGATGGGTACATGGATAAATATGTTGTTGTGTGCCAAGTGCATGATGACAATGGAATCCAACTACTAATGGGATTCATACACATAGGGGAACTAGTGGATGACAAGAGGATGGTCTGAGGACAAGAGAGAAGGAAGGAAGAAATGAAGAAGGAAGGGAGGGACTGAGGATGCAGAGAAATGAAGAAGGTATACCAGAGAAAGAAGAAGAGTTTGTAGAACTATGCAGAGGAAGGAGGTACAAGAGGCAAAAGACTGTGGACAAGAAAGGATATCTGTGTAGTGAGTCAGAGGGGAGAGGACCTTGCGCAATAATACAATTTGTGGAGATACCACACATACAAGGAGAGGAAGAGGAGTTCTATTCCAATCCAATAATAGAAGATTCATTAAGTCCTACTTAGGCAGATCTTGTGTCAAATCCATGACCTAATGTGTGTCACCACAATCATAAATAACAATTGAATACTTATCAAAAGCACTTATAGTTAGCAAGGGAGGACAGATTAGTAGTAATCAGAGGAGTGGAAGACATGTACAAAGTCAAAGTCGACCAACATCACCATGAGGATGGACTACCCAAAGCAACATGGTAGGGGTAGAAACACCCTCACACTGCCTGAGTTCCAAGGAGTGGGTTCAAAGTACCTAGAAAAACATCTTTTTTTATGCGAGACACTTTGGGCCACTAAGAACATCCATGATGAGGCAATGAATATTGTGAAATTGGAAACGACATTTAGAGTTCGTGCGCTAGTCTCTTACATGAAACTGCAGAGTACCACGCCTACGAGACAGGCTAAGAAATTAGTAGAGATAAGAAAATCATTTCTAAAATAGTTTAAGAAGCCAAAGTCAGAGTTGTAGTACATTACAGAACTGGAGGAGATTAAACAAGTGCAAATGGAGTTGGGATGGGACTTTGATCAAAGTTTAAAAGACCTGATGGGTAGGTTTACTTTCCATACCCTCGATCAACAACATCAAGAATGTTTTATTATAGGACTTCTACCGCACATTCGTAGGCGATTGATTCAACAGAAGGTTGTGTCACAACCCGAGGCTCTGGAAATTGCAATGAAATTGGAATCATCCCATGTAGGAGACAATGGAGGGATTGTGCAAGTTCAGACACAGTTGGTTTCTTTGACAATTCAACTGGCATAACTTACAAAAGGAAAAGAGAAATGAGAAAAAAGTCTAGTGTACCAAGAATACGACTGAAGGCCATCACAAAGATGAATTCCAAACATTCGTGCAATATTTTGCAACTGGAGCACCGAATCCATTACCAGGAGGGGGGTATTTTGAGATATGTAAGAAATGGGGACATCATCCAAATGAATTTCCATTACTACATGAGTATTAGATTACACCAAGGAACCTTTTTTGCAACTTTTGCAAGTTGGTCAAACATGAAGATAAGTATTTTCGTGCATTCAATTCTATGAGGGAGCGTACTTCAGATATGTACAATATTCAAGAGGAGAATGTTGCGACAGATGGAGGGGGTCAACAATAAAATAATAAGAGAGGATTTACTCCAAGGAATAGAGAAAATTTTGGTAGAGGTCGAGAAATAGGAAATTTTGGTAGAGGTCGAGGAATAGGAAATTTTGGAAGAGGAAGAGGACCGGTAATATGTTATAATTGTAATAAACCAGAGAAATTATCTTGCGACTACCTGAATCCATGTACAACGTGCATATACTATAGAGATATGAACTTTGTGACAGAATATTTTACTCAACTAGTTGTGAAATGGCAGCCAGAGGTAAACCAGAACCATAATCCAAATTAAAATGTGTAGAAAATATTAGCCGAAGAACATAATGGAGGGCCCAAAATAACAATTTTTACGTGCAAAGGAGCTAGAAGAGGATTTGATATGACGAATGGAGGGAAGTAGGATGAGTAATGGGTAAGGAAGTCAACATGAACCATTCCAACCTTTGATCCTCAAAGATAAAAGGAGACATAGCATAGGGCAAGGAAAGAGATACTTGGACAATATTGGGAAGCATCAACATCATCTTCACCTCATGAAAGAGCTCGCATTGTACCAAAAAAACCAAATGGGAAAGTAAGCACACTAAAATAATTCTTGATAAGTTGCACATAGCTAATGAAAGATGAAACTACACTGAAAACACTATAATATGATTGATCATTGTACACAAGAAAGGGAAACTCCCATCGCACAAAGGGTGGTGAATCAAGTACTGGAGAGAAAGAGGACCAACGAAGAATTCATATTGAGTGCACAAATTGGGTAATATGATGTGGATAATGTTATCTTGGACTTGGGGTTTGATTTGAACGTATTGCCTAAACAGACCTGGGATATGATGGGAAAACCCAAGCTAGTTTAGTCTCTTATTCAGTTAAGGCTCGCAAATCAACACAAAATAGTATTGATTGGTCAATTGAAAGGAGTACTTGTGAACATGGATGGGGTGTGTAGTATGGAAGACTTTGAGTTTATTGAGATCATGGATGACATTCAACCATATCCAAAATTTATGGGACTCATATGGGTGTTTGATAATCAGGAAATAATTAACTTGAAAAATAGGGAAATGAGATTCGAAGTTGAGAGTTACTGCACCATTAGACCCAATAGAATGAAAGTGATACATAGAGCCATCAAGAGGAAATGACATTGATAATTTGTATAAAATGACTGCATGGATGGATGATTATATAAACCCTAATGCAGATCGTGCGCTAAGTTGGATAAGTATCAATTCATGTGCATCATACTCAGAGGAAGTTCTATAGAATTGGCATCAAAAGATGCATGAAGTCTCAACTAGACAATGTGCACTCATGACTCGATCCTTGCATTGGATTGGAACAGAGCTCTATGATCCATCCAAGTATGGTGGATTAACTAATATAAGTTTATTTGTAAAGGAATTTGAGTTGAAAGTACCTAAAAAACAAAGGTTTTTAGCACTAGATGTTGTCCTAAAAGTGACTCCAAACAGATGGTGGGCTACACACAGAGAGGGGATGAAAGACTAGCCACAATGTAGAAGACTAATGCAAGTAAGGTTTGGTAGTGAGGTAGAAAAAATTGCACAGAAGTATACAAGAGAGAGTTATCCACCAGATCATGTTGAGAAGTAAAGGACCTTATGGATTTTAGTACCAAATATAGAATGTATGCATGCATTTATACACACACTAGACACAATTTTGAAGAACTGGTATTTGGAATTGGAAATGCGCAAGGAAACAACAAGATGGGATGAGTTGGTCTAGAGGTTCAAAATAACGTTTACATTTGAAAATGAATCCCGATTGATAGATGCAACGTTATAGGCTATTATAGATAATATCTTCTTTGAAGAAGGGCCAATGCATGTGGTACCACTATGTAGTGTGCACAAAACTAATATGATTGTCCATGAGTTAGTGGAATGCTACAATGTTGCTAAGGAATAACATGATGAAGAAGATCCTAAGAATGTACAAGTACCCGAAACAAAAGGAGAGAGAGTAGTAGAACGACCATAGTTTGAGTCTGCCATATACACACAACCCATAAAGATGCAGAAGGTAAACATTGGGATGACAGAGAACCCAAAGTTTGCATAGATAAGAGATTATTGGAGTGATGAGACAATAGAGACGATTGCATACTTGTTGAAAGAATATCAAGACCTATTCCCAACCACATTTTCAAACATGAAGGGGATAGTTGGGGACTTAGGAGAGATGAAGAATCCCTTGAAACCAGGTGATAAGCTAGTGCGACAAAGAACTTACAAGTTAAATCTGAAGTACAAAGAGAAGGTGAAAGTTGAAATAGATAGGATGTTGGACGTAGGAATCATTGAACCCATGGAGGAATCATAGTGGATCATTCCAATGGTAGTGAAAAATAAGAAGACAGGAGGAATCAGGATTTGTGTGGATCTAAGGAAGCTGAATGATGCATGTTTACATGATCGGTTTCCAACACCATTCACAGATGAGGTACTAGATAACGTAGGAGGCCAAGAGAATTACTTGTTCACAAATGGATTCTCAGGGTACTATCAGATAAAAATTGCATAGGAAGACCAGTACAAGACCACATTCATGACAGAGTGGGGAAGTTATCAATATACATTAATTCCCTTTATACTGAAGAATTCCCCTGCAGTGTTTTCCAAAGTTGTGGTAGCAACGTTCAAGGAATTTATCCATAATTTCTTGGAAGTACACTTAGGTGATTGGATTGTATTCAGTCTACTGAAGGATCACATAGAAGTACTCAAGATGATGTTGGATAGGTGTAGACAGTGTCATATTTCACTGAACTTGGAGAAGTGTATTGTTTGTGCACTGTTTGGAATTTTTTTGGACCGTGTAGTCTGCAAGCAGGGATTACTAGTGGATCTGGCCAAGATTGAAGTAATTTTGGATTTAGAACCACCTACATTAGTCAGAAAAATGAGGGAAAATCTAGGTCACATAGGATATTACAGGAATTTTATCAAAGAATATGTGCATATCACAGCACCAATGGAAACATTTTTAAAGAAGGAAGCAAAGTTCCAATGGAATGAGGACTGTCAGAAGGGCTTGGACACCTTAAAGAAAAAAATAGTAACCATATCGATGTTGATATTTCTAGGTTGGAATAAGGAGATCCATGTTCATGTATATGTATCATTCATAGAATTGGGAACAATACTCTCTCAACCAGGGGAGGGGTACATAGATCACCCAATTTTGTTTACAAGTAGGAAGTTGTCTATAGCTGAGAAGAATTACACCACTATAGAACGAGAAGTATTGGAAATGGTATATGCGCTACAAACATTCAAACATTATTTATTGGGGTCTCACTTTAATATGTACACAAACCATTTTTCATTAAAATACCTAGTGAACAAGCCAGTGTTGGGGGGGAGAATATGTTGAAATATTGTAAATGCAAAGAGTATTCTATATATTATTGAATTATTATTCATTAGATCAATCCCCTTTTGTGGATTGATCATGTCTGTTATCACTGAAATTTTGTCCACACAGGGCGACAAGAACTCCGCATCATCAACACAACAATGAAGTCATTCATGGCACAGAATGAAGTTTACAGCATTCCAGAAGGGTCAAAAACTATACAAAAATTGAAAGACACTTCACATTAGTAAGGTGCGCGCGTATGCGCGGGATAAGAACGTGTTGTGTGCGCTTAAGCGCCCGACGCGCGACTGTCCACAGAAAAAGCCATGCATCTGCTAATACGGTGCATTAAATGCTTAAGTCAGCCTCCCGATCGCCAATGGACCTTCCACCGAGATGATTTGACATCCAGATCAGGGTCGGTTCTGCAAAATCGGCGAATTAATAGCTTAAGTGAACCCTAAACAACACCGTGTTTACACCGGAAGCTAGTTACGTGACCGCCTAGAAAATGTTATAAATAGCAGTGAAGGATCGTTGTTTCAGCAGAGAATTCCATGCAAAGTTATGCTGTCCAGATTCAGAGCTCAGTCCTTTTGACAAGCCATCCGTCTGCAGCCTAATTCAGAGTTCTTTCACCGTTTATTTCAGTTCTACTCATTTTGTAAGGAAAGCACAATCTTGAGAGATTTGAAGG
>JASDQU010225846.1:1889-17528 GCA_032191745.1 Picea mariana | reverse complement strand
GAGGAAAAACAAGCTAAGGGTAAAATTAATCCTAAGCTACTGATTGTTCAAATAGAGATTCAAACAGCTGAGAGGAATAATTCTTATCAAGGGAAAGGATGACTGCCTTACCCTTAACAAAAAGTATCCTGTATAAGCACACGACTGTTACTCAAACAACATGCGTGCGAACGCGCGCTGAACAGAGACAGAGGGCATGTACACGCGGGCTGACCTTGTACATGACGCGTGTATATCTAAACTCTAATAAAAAATGAAAACAGACCGACCAAAACAGGAAGAGACCACTGATATTGATAACCAGGATCCATTGAAGGCTTGGATACTCTTTCTAACAGAAAAACAAATAATTCAAGGCAAAAATAATAAGGCAAAAACAATTTGAGATAGGACTGTTAGCAAACAAGACTCAGACAGAATTCCAAAAAACCCCCTGAGAATGTGTGATTCTGATAGGGAAGAGGAGGACTGCCTTTGAGGTTCTCTGAACTCCTACACACTACTACTACCTCTACAACTAGCGTTCACATGTGGGGTGTAAGAGGATAGGGCGCGGGTACACACATGCAGGCCTTGTGCAGGCCGCGTGTACCTCTGTGGGTCTCGAAAAACACAGTCAAGAAAAAGTCAGGGAAAGCTGGTATGGAAAACCAGACTCCCTGCTAGCTCAGACTTTACAGAAACGAAAAGCAAAGGCAGGCAAGAAAAACTAGTCTTTAAACTACCCAAAAACTAAATAAAATTCCAGGAACCCTAAAGAGTTTTCCCCAGTATGGTCGCCAATTCTGTTGTTGGGAAAAACACCCTACGGACTAGCAAATAGAGTTCAGACTTTGCATGCAGATATGACCGAATAGAAATTACTTTCTACCTTCATCCCTAGATTTAAATCCCATTTTCTTAGTAAATGCATGGAAAGATCAACCTTCCTCATTCTCGGCATTTGATGTCGATCCTCCGTTGAGCTTGATTACTTGTTCGCAATACTCCTTCCAAAGCTGACCTACATTCAAGACAAGCAACAACTATGCATGCATACTACTTATATACTAACGGGTTAGAAATCAAAACATATACTGATCAAACTATAAACAGTTCATGAATTGGGACAGGAAAAACATTCTCTTTATTACTTAAAATGAGTCAACTTACAAAAGCTGAGACCGACCACCACTCCTCGAACCTGATCCTGGGATCCTCTTCTTCTGTCCTTCAACTGCTTTTCTTTGAATCTCCTTTGGCATAAGGAAAGGCTAAAGGGTTGGGACAATGGGAATACGTAAATGGGCAGAGTTTCTTTTCTATATTCTTCCCCCTCCAAATGGTACCCCTACCCCTTCTTTTATAGGCTAGAAGGAGCTAGGTATTTGGACGAACCCTCGGCCATGCATGGCCGAGAGTTTCAGTTAACTCACCCATAGATTTTTGTTCTGTCGACAACTTTCCTTTTTTCATGATTTTTTCAGTCCACGCGGGCTGTTTTGGGTCAGCCAGCGTGTACACGTGTGCCGTAATGAGTTAGGGCGTGTGGGCATTTATTCAAGAGGATTTTCAAAGAGTTGTTCAACAGTGTTTTGGCAAAGAAGGGATATGAGTTGGGCTGATGCTAGGTAAGCATGTGTGGTGCAATTTAGGGTTATAACACCAGCTTGTAAGAGGATCCAAGGGGATCTTGGATGATGGACCAATGTCAATGGCATAGGACGAGTAGCAAGAGGCTTCAAAGGGTGAACAACCGAAGGATGAGAAAAGTTCACAGACTTCCAGTGTGGTGAGTAAACCTTCAGAGGGGAAGAGGGAGTTAGCCCCTTCCAGTTCTGTCAAGAGACCAAGTTGGTACGAGATAACATTGATGGATGCTCAAGAGAATGAAGCTTCTAGTAGCACATTGAGGAAGATAAGACCTTTGACGAAGTTTTCAAACTTCGTGGCATTGATATGTAGCGTCATCGATTTTGAGACTTTCACTATTTAGGGAGAAACTAACCAATAGGGTTGGAGGAATGATAATGTGGAGGATGATGTGTGCAACATTGTGCTAGAGTCGGAGGCAGAAACAATTCTAGGTGGCAATTCGGGAAATACCTTCCTCGCTAAGAGGGAGTGTTGATGTTAGTGGTAGCATCAAACATGTATTTCTACACAGGTCTATGTGTCTATATGTGTGTAAATTGTCCAAAGCCTTCTACTCTTGAATACTTTAGTTAAAGGAATTATTAAAGTAATCTAAATCTCAAGTGAGTGTGAGAAGTAATCTCAACCATGGATCATTTTTGAGATTAAAAATAGATTGTAACTCACGATTATAAAAGTAAGTCTAGGAGAAGGAGGAAGATACATTCACACATATAGAAAAGGAGGACCTTTTCTAGTATGGAGTCTCCAAGGTCACACTTAGGAGTAGAGGAGGACCTTTGCTCGGGTGCTTGGATCACGAAGGACAACAATTCAAGAGGACCAAGGATTACACTTGATAGGACTTGTGTTGAGAGAGTTGGCACACAAAGTATTGGATCATGAAGTACTATGGTTCAAGATCTTGGATAGGTGAAGAAGGACTTTCATTTAAATACCATACAAGTCAAGGAGAAGAGAGAAAAAAGGCATACACATGTAGGTTTCAACAGAAGGAAGCGACAAGAGAGTGCCAGAGCATACAAAGATTTTTGTACAAGTTTTCCATACACATATGCGGGTCACAATGAAGACAGTCGCGGATATCCATGGGTCACAGTGGGGAAAATCACGGATGTCTACGGATTACAGAAAGGCAAGTCACAGATGCCTAGAAAAGCATGCCAAAATTGGTTGTACAACAGGTCAGAATTTGCCAGGTTAGTCTGTAGTTGTATTTATCTCAGTGGGACATTATCCCTATTACGAGAGCCTTGATTTTAGCATAATAAAATCATTCTCAACATTGGTTTTCCCTCTGGGGTTTTTCCAAGGGTATCTACCAAAAATATTGGTGTTCATGTGTGCTTGATTTGGTTTCCTAGTTTATGCTTCTATTGCATGATATTGATTTGAATAATTCGGTAGTGTATTATTGTTTTGTGAGCTTCTAATATGATTGTTGTAAGGAAATCACTAGATAAAAAAGTACCTAGGTGCTGGAGTAAGATTTTTCAACATGGTATCAGAGCATACCTAGGGTTGAAAGAATTTCAACAGTGTTGTCTTGAGGTGATTATGTGGATAGAGTTGGGGTGACCTTCTTTTGTACTAAGTTTGGGGAAGTCTTGTCACAGGTATGGGTGAGGAAAATATGAGACAAAACCACAGGTCTGTGTGAAGTCTTGTGACATAGAAGAGACAGTGATTCCGTGGTGGGCACAATTTGGGGTGCACTGCAAGAGTTGTGAAAGTTGTTACGATGAATGAGTCTTGGTGTGACGAATCTGTGTATGAGTGTCTTAGTGAGGTGAGGTGAGTCATGTGACTCTGCCCAAGTTGTAAATCGATTTGGTAGTGCTTATATTGTAATTGTTTCACAATAACAAGGTTTATTCAAGTGTTATACACGTCTTGTGCTTCCCACACTATAACTGGGTGTCTCTTGTTTATTTCGCAAGTGTTCTCTTCATTTCATGGATGTATGCTTAAATGACTATGTGTTAAGTTGTTAACAAGATTGTCTAAGTTTACAAGTGATCTAAACTAGAGTTGGAGTGTGACTCACCATAGCCTAGAACATAGTATGGTTATGCTCTAGGTGAAGAGGCATAGTTTAGAAGAAGTGTAATTGGTGTTGCCAAGAAGCCAAGTGATAACCATCGCGATGCCGCACTTCCTCAAGAGGTGCATGATCACAAGATTCATGCATACATCCTGTGGGTACATGACATATGGTATCATATAAGATTTGACTCTTCACCACTGCCGCAGTCAAAAGACAGTTTGGTGGGATTAACATTCACAGACTTGGTGAACAGTTTGGTGGAGTGAACTAGTTCATCATAAAGACTTTGCATCAGAGTTAGGAAAGAAGTTTCGGTTGATGGTGTGGTGGAAGGTTGATATGGGTGCACACCTTGTATAGAATGAGGCCAGAGTTTGTGGTAAAACAAAGCACTTGGACATGGTGGGTGATCGCAGAACTCATCGCAAGGTTCATCACATAACTTGTTGCAGAGTTTATCGCAGAGACAATCTGGGCTCATACTTGGTTGGTTTGATATGTGATGGAAGTAAGTGACAGACCTATGTGCACACATTCAAAAGACCAAGCACAAAGTTCATGGGGTGAACCAAGCACTTGGGAAAGGAAAATGAATGTAGGAATTGATGGAGGGATTCTCACAAATCTGACCACATAAGTGATTGCAAAAGTGATCGTGAAGGGAAGAAGTTCTAGGTTGCAACAAGTGGAAGCACTTGGGTGAGTTGTATGACTTGAGGCGACCTAAAGCAACTTCATAGAAAGGAAGTTGGTTGGACACATTTTCATCATGACATATTTATGTTGTGCATCTCCGAGAACAACAGTTGAGTCGAGCTGGGTTGTTGGACTAGTGGGTCGACTGCAGCCTTCAGATGAGGTGACTCTTTGTAGAGTTACGCAAGTCAATTAACAACAGTATGACTTGACAGTCAGGTGGTGTGTGCATAGTTCCTTGAAGTGGAAGAAGTCAAGGTGTGCAGATGGAAGGACATTGGAGATGAGTTCGGTCGATTGCATGAGAAGTTTGGGACTTAGATGAATTTTTGAAGTGGATGGATGGAATCAAGCTTGTATCATAGTGAAGCTGCTATGCAGGTTTATGTAGCTACGAATGATGATTGAGGGGAGTTGATGCAAAGAGTCGATGGCTTGGGAAAGTGAAGGTCTAGGAAAACAGACTTGAACTATGGGTACAACCAAGAATGTAGTTGGAAAGGTATGGTTGGTTTCGAGTTCTTGCATTTCCTAAGTGATGCAGTGAGTTCTTTGAAGGGAATTCAAATGACTTGGTGGTTCAAGTGCAATCTGTTTCCATGGTGAAAACCGACAGAATTGAGGGTGGCTCAAGTGGTGCAGATTCAAAGAAGTCATGTAGCAGTTGGGACACCTTGACTTGAGTGGATGTGTGGAGAGCTTGGGGTGACCATCTTGGACGAGTCTTGTGGTGGTATTAGGAGTATTTGGATGCAGTTGTGGAGGTGACTTGAGGAGTTTCCTAACTCTTGGGTGAGGTATGTTGGTGCCTTAGAAATATTTGTTGGGTCATGCGATGACTTGACAGTCGTGATGATAGTGCTAGATTTCAGACGTTCTCCTAGGAAGAGGGCACATGAGTGTTGAAGGGGACTCATTGTAGGATGGGTGTGCCATGTGGGAGAGATTTCATTACAACCCTATGAAAGATTCCTTACACTCATGATGCTTGGTATAATCTTCTACTTTTATTTAGTGTAAGGTTATGACAAATTCTATGATAGTCATGACATATTTCTCTTATACATTATGATGCATTTATAGCGATAGTTGCACATGCTAAGTAGGGTGCATCTCGTGAGGAGAGATTCCTTGTTACACATAGAAAATGATTCCTTTTATGAAAGATATTATTAGCCATTACTTTTGTAACCACTCTTCCCTCTCTTTCCAAGTTTGACTTAGGAGGGTACAATAGTTAGGATTATATATAGTGAGCTTGAGTAGAGTGGTTCTATCAAGAGAACGCCTAAGGCTTGAGAGAATCCATTTTAGTCCCTTGAGGACAATATTGTATTTTTCTTATGTGTTAATGAGAAAATGGTGATCGATGTTACAAAATGTTAGCTTGTTATCCACTACATTCATAATAATGTTTGTGTAGATTATATTTTGTCTTTTGCATGGATGATCTCATCTCTTAATATGTGGTGTTTGCACTAATGATTTTTTCATCTAGTACTGTTGTTTATGTAGATCTTAAACATTGATTGGTGTTTCTATTTTTTTTTTTAGTTGTAGGACAAATTCTGAGTCTAGATCTGTGTATCATGTGGACATAAAATTATGTCCCAAAAATCTCACTAAATTTTCTAATAAACTTTATGAATTTCTAAAATTTCTCTACCCAACATGAGAAGATGGCATGGATGAAATTGATTATGCATGGATATACATTGTGTAGATTGTATATCTAAAATATATTTAAACATCTATTTAATGATATGATTTCAATGGGAGATACATTATATGCCAATTAACATTATATGGATCGAAATATTCTTACATATTTATGAAAAACACATCTCTATTTCTTAAAAATAATTATGTATTAACTTATGCATACCTAATAGAATTGAACCACCAATTAATTAATGGTTTCCCTAAAGTCAACCAATATATATATATTACTTCTAAAATTTTCATCATTTAATAAATTTTCATGAGTCAAAACACAAGCTTCAAAGTGCTTCTTCATAGGTCCTCCCTTATATAATTTTATGATAATTGACAACTATGATAAGGTTTAAGTTCTTTTTGATGACTTCTTTGAGTTAGAATAAGTAATTGTACTTTGATTTTTTTTTAAGAAGATTTAGTTTGTAATAAGAAGCTATTTAAATATATCAATGGAATACAATCTCTAATGTTATTAGACATATTTACTTATTGTGTTAATAGACACCAAAAAAACATTATAAATTTTCATGATTCAGAACACAAGTTTCAAAGTGCTTCTTCATAGGTCCTCCTCTATATTAATTTATGATAATTGACAACTATGATAAGGTTTAAGTTCTTTTTGATGACTTGTTTGAACACAACGTTTCAAACTGCTTCTTCATAGGTCCTCCTCTATATTAATTTATGATAATTGACAACTATGATAAGGTTTAAGTTCTTTTTGATGACTTGTTTGAGTTAGAATAAGTAATTGTACTTTAAAGTTTATTTTTTTATGAAGATTTGGTTTGTAACTTATTTTGCAACAAAAAGCTATTTCAATAACAAAAAACTATTTCAATATATAAAATTCAATTCATTATTATTATATTTAATTTTATTAAACATTCAATAAAAATAAAAATATAAGAATAACATTCCTATCAAAATCATAAAGTTAGATGTATTCAATTAAACTTTGATCTTTATTAAATATTTACATTTATCTCAATTGATTTGACATAAATTTTTTATATTTAACATAGACTTTTTCAAGAATATATGATTCATTATTTACTTGGATTGTGATTATGTTAAGGGATGGACTTTTTTTTTTTTCAGGAATATATGATTCTTTATTTACTTCCCAACAAAATCATAAAGCATACATGCTATATGTAGAATTAGATTCATTAGATGTATTCAATTAAACTTTGTTCTTTATTAAATATTTACATTTATCTCAATTGATTTGACATAGAATTGATTTGACATAGACTTTTTACATAGACTTTACATTTATCTCAATTGATTTGACATAAACTTTTTATTGATTTGAAATAGACTTTTTCAGAAATATATGATTTTTTTATTTACTTGGATTGTGATTATGTTAGGGAATAGACTTTTTTTCAGGAATATATGATTTTTTATTTACTTGGATTGTGATTATGTTAAGGAAAATATAAACACAATGTTTAATTTAATTTATTAATAAAAAACAACAATGCACACTTATGTAGTGAAAAAGATAAACAATTAGCACTATTTAAACTTTAATTCATTCAATATGTTTTTGACATTTTAATATAAAATTGAATTTTTAAATGTAAATTATGTTTAATATTTTATTTTAATTGGAAATAAAGTTTTAAAATATTATAAAACCCCGAAATGACCAGAAATGAGAGATGTATGAGCTTCACATATTATATTTACTCTTTCATCTCTGGGTATACAAATATTTCCAAGATGATATAACAAATTTTCATGCATATAATAATATGACTGTTGATTGCCACAAGTTAATGCATCATATACCTCTTTAAAATCTTCATCTTTAGCATATTGTTTTGCATAACTTTCATGAGCTATAGGATTATACCTAAGTATTGTGTATGCAGTAATAACTGGCCTTGAAAACATATCTGCAACCTTCTTATGAATACCTTTCTTCTTCTTGATTACCAAATGAAATTGTTGTAGAAAACTCATCCACTTGAAGTGTCACGACTGTTGTAGCTTGATATGCGACTGCAAATATTATAATGGTTGATGATCTGGATGAATTATAATCCCCTTTCCCATTAAATAATGCTTCCAATTATTTACACTTTGTAACAATTCATATAATTTCTTATCATATGTTGGATAGTTAATCACAACTTGAGTGAAATTCTCATAATGATAACAATAGGTGTACCTCGTTGCATCAAGACCGGGCCCATGGCATATCCGCTTGCATTGGTTTGAATCTCAAATGGATGTTGTAGATCTGGGAGAGCCAAAACTGGTGCAATGCTTATCTTTTCCTTCAATGTCTCAAAGGATCTCTGCTGCTTGCCTTCCCATTGAAATACTTTCTTAACACTTGTTAATACATGTAGAGGAGATTCTATGTATGAAAAATTAGCAATGAATTTCCTCCAGTATTGTACTCCTCCTAAGAAGCTCCTGACTTCTGTGATAGTAGTTGGCTTGGTCCATTTCATAATGAATTCTACTTTTTTGGGATCTATCTTTAGCTAACCATTCCCTACAATGTATCCCAAATATACTAGAGAAGTTTTTCCAAATTCACATTTAGACATTTTGATATACAACCTCCCTTTCTTCAAGAGTTCAAAGAATTTATTGACATGATTTATATGATATTCCCATATTTGACTAAAGGTACATATATCATCTAAATAGACAATAAAAAAATCACCTATGTAGGTTCTGAACACATCATTCATTACCCTCATAAACATTGCTGGTGCATTGCATAACCCAAATGGCATAACTAACCATTCAAACAATCCTTGTTTGGTCTTGAAAGTAGTTTTCCATATGTCACCTTCTGCAATTTTGATATGATGGTAACCAGTTCTCAAATCCAACTTAGAGAAATAAACAACATTCTTTAACGGATCCAATAAGTCATCAATTCTGGGAAGAGGATAACGGTTCTTTACCATAATCTTGTTCAGGGCTTGAAAATCAATACACATCCTCCACGTGCCATATTTCTTCAGAACTAATACAATAGGAGAACCACACGGAGAGGATCTTGGACTGATGATTCCTTTATCGAGCAAATCCTGAACTTGCTTCTTAATTTATGCATTCTCGATCACCGATGAACTATATATTCCAATATTTGGAAGATGAGCATCCTATTGTAAATATATTTCATGTTCAACCTCCCTCTTAGGAGGACACCTTTTAGGTTTCTGAAAAAACTCATCATAGTATATATGATGTTGGCCATCTCCTGTTTATGATATGGATCACAATCTGATAAAGCATTGGTTATATATTCCTCTATTTGTTTCAATATCATGAGAACAAAAGGTTTATTTGGCTTACGAGTCTTTTCATTTTCCATGTGCTCACTAAAGAAACACTGGTCTTGATATAATGAGCTCTGACAATATATTCAACCCCATCCTTGAAAAGATGATATTTATTTTATTTGTGATAGAATACAACTTTCTTTTCAAATAGATATGGACTACCCAAGATAACGCAACAAATGTCAAGAGGCACAACATCTAACTCAACCTCGTCAAAGAACTTAATTGTAATTGCAAATCTGATCTTACACTGTTTCATTACTTGAAAAATAACATCTTCACATACCCAACCTAATGGATAAGGATTTTTGTGAGGTGTCTTCTTCAAACCCAACTTCTTAACAATTGCTTCATATATTAGACTAACTTGAAATCCATTGTCAAATAAAGTATCTACCTTTGTATGCTCGACTATAACTCTGACATGAAAAAGCTCACTTCTCTTCTTTTGAACAATATCACTTTCCAATTTAGCGGATTGAACTGAAGAATTAGAATTGATAGTCGATATATCTTTGCTTCCTATTGTCATGATCTTAGATTCATCCCTGGAATATGACCCTATATCTTGATGAGATGATGCAACAACATTTTGCTTGCCTTTATCATTGAACTTATTTAGTCATAATTATGGACGCAACTTCCAACACCATGATTCTTCATGTCCCTTTTTATTACAGTGGGAATATGTAGGTCTTTCCTCAACCTGATTTACTATAGCTGATTTATTACTCTTCCATTTACCTTTCGGTTTCTTTTCAAACTTGTATGGCTTCTTATCTTTGCTCGCATGCTTACCCTTACTAGCCTCTAGATGCGTAGCTTGTACAAACACCTTATCAATGTTAGCAGGGTTAAACATTAAAATAGTGTGACGAAGATATGAGTGCATGCCACCAATATACTTTAGAAGAGTTTCATGGGTATACAACAAAATCGCTAATGATAATGCCTTATTTTTCAATTCCTATGTATATGCCTGAATATTTTGGCCTTTACCCTGTCTTATATGATGCCATTCTATCATTGTCATTTGTGTATAAGCTAGTGGATATAATTGTTTTCTTATAGCCTTAGTAAACTTATTCCAAGAAGAGATTACTTTACCCATATGAACAAGATCGACTTGCATCTTACTCTCCCACCATATTAAGGCTGTGCCACTTAGTCAAAGAACATCTAAATGTGTCCTTGTAGCTTCATCCACGATCTTTTTAACCCAACAATATACCTCTATTTGCTTGATTCTGTCAAATAGATATGGGCTTATAAATTTGTATCAAATTTGAAGATATATAGATGCTTGATCAACGACTGCCATCTAAGAAAATAGGCCAATGTATTATGAATGTATATGTTTTAGTTATGAGTTTCATATTCCTATGGATGGGATAATTTCTCCCTAGAAATGGCTATGACATGCGTGCATACCTTGATATTTTTTTGCAGGAAACAAGAGGTAGACATGGGGCACACCCTGACTTCGAGCAGACATGAAGTCAGACATGCCACTCATCGACAACATACAAAAAAGTCTCTTTAAATTGTAAATATCAAATATTGAATATGAAGATGGGTTATTCCAAATAAAGTAAGGATAAGTTTTAGAGGCTATCAAATCCATCTATGCTATCTGAATATGCAATTTCTTCCTGCTCTTAATAACAACAAAGTACCGAACAAAAAAAATTATAAGGACCGTCGACCAGTTGCAACAAGTCATAACTAAAATTTTGGTTCTCCATAATTTCACTATGAATTAAATACCATGTAACATGAATCATCTGTATGAATCCTTGCCCATTTTTGTTGCGATATACTTCGTTATGAAACTAATGTTATCTATGTAATTCGAGATGAGTTGGTCACCTATAGATATGTCACAAACCAAATAATATGTTGAAAATCAAATAAGTAGGTATACAAACAAGAGAGACCCGAATCATCTATGCAATTTTCATTTCCCTCTTGATAGTAAACAGTTCACGAAAGCCACTCATACAAACATATTTTTGCATGTAATCTTTGCAACTACAACTTATTTGCATGGTTATCTTGATTGAATAATGTGGAGCATCGTTGCCACAATCAATAAACTATACCATGCACCCAAAACGTGGCAGTCTTGCATGCCAATGAAGGTCCGTCGCACGATCTGCACCAAGTGAAGATATGCATTTTTGGAATTATTTGTATAGAGGAGATAGCGGGGGAAGGCTCAGGGACATTTTTGGGATTCATAGGAGATTGTAGATGCGCTTAGAGGAGCTGTTCATGGTAGGGGAAATGCAAATGGGATGAAAACCAATAATGCATCATGCGTGCTTATATTCATCTCTAGTTATATCTGTGTGTTGTTATGAGATTGCAATGTTGTAGTTGGTTGATTTTTCTGAGTTCTGTGGTGTTGGGTAGTGGAATAAAATTGTCACCCTATTTTCCAACCTAAGGTTTTTTTGATATGTTATTTGTTTAATACTATTTCTTACTAGATAAATAAAGGGATGTTCTATATCTATGTTTTCAGTTAAGTATATTCAGTTTTGTTCATTTATGTTATAAATTTGTAGCAGAGTTCTGAGTTTTGTGTTTTCAGTTAAGTATTTTCTATTTTGTTCATCTCTATTATAACTCTGTACCATAGTTCTAAGTTTTTCATGTAGCTAAGTGACTGGATCATTGAAAAGACGATATTTATTTTCTTTGGATAGAATATGGCCTTCCTGTCAAATAGATATGGACTACCCAAGACAATGTCGCAAATGTCAAGAGGCACAACATCTAACTCAACCTCGTCAAAGAACTTAGTTGTAATTGCAAATATGATCTTACACTGTTTCATTACTTGCAACTTAACATCTTCACATACCCAGCCTAATGAATAACGATTTTTGTGAGGTGTCGTCTTCAAACCCAAATTTTTTACAATTGCTTCAGATATTAGGTTAAGTTGAGATCCACTGTCAAATAAAGTATCTACCTTTGTATGCTTGACTATAACTCTGACATAAAAAATACCACTCCTCTTCTTTTGATCAGTATCACTTTCCAATTTAGTGGATTGAATTGAAGAATTATAATTGATAGTTGATATACCTTTGCTTCCTATTGCCACGATCTTAGATTCATCCCCATAATTTGACATTAGATCCTGATGAGATGATGCAACATTATTCTGCTTCCCTTTATCCTTGAAATTCTTCGGTCGTAATTCTGGATGCAACTTCCAATACTGTTATTCCTCATGTCCCTTTTTCTTACATTGGGAACATGTAGGTATTTCCCCATCTTGATTTATTGTAGCTGATTTCTTACTCTTCCAGTTACCTTTTGGTTTCTTTTCAAACTTGTATGAATTCTTATATTCACTCTCATACTTACCCTTACTAGCCTCTAGATGTGTATCTTGTACAGACACCTTATCAATGTTAGTAGGGTTAAAAATTAAAATAGTGTGACGAAGATATGAGTGCATTCCACCAATATACTTTAGAAGAGTTTCATGGGTATACAACGAAATGCCTAATGATAATGCCTTATTTTTGAATTCGTGTGTATACGCCTGAATATTATGGCCTTTACCTTATCTTAGATGCTTCTATTTTATCGTTGTCATTTGTGTATAAGCTAGTGGATATTTTTTTTTCTTATAGCCTTAGTAAACTTATCCCAATAAGAGATTACTTTACCATTTTGAACAAAATCAACTTGCATCTTACTCTCCCACCATATTAAGGCTGTGCCACTTATTGGAAGAGAAACTAACTGTATCCTTGCAGCTTCATCAATGATCTTTTGAACCTTGCAATATAGCTCTATTTGCTTGATCCAGTTGTCTGATTTCTCGACATTCAATTCTCCATCATAGATTTACAATTTTAATAAAGACAGATTATGATCAAACTTCTTTCGACGAGAAGAATTTTCACTTGCTTCAGAAGAAGAAGATGATGAGGATGGTGAGGGGGGTTCTGAAGGTCCACCACGCCTCCTCCTTCTCCTTTTACCGAAGATTATCCTCTTACCGGTTTTTGAATTCTTCATTGCAAATCATCTATTATCTCTCTCATTGAGTGAAGAGTATCCATCATTTATTTTGGACTCATTGGAGGATCTTCTCCTTCCTTCCCTTCGGAAGCCATCTTATGCTTACGAAATATTCTTTCAATCTCAGACTTATAACTTGCAAGCCCTCCTTTACCAAGTTTGAGTTTGGATCTTGTAAGCATGCACTTGCAAACACTTGTCAAACCTCCCTCTGATACCAACTTGATACGAAAAATCCTTAGAAGTTGATTATTTTAAATACATATAAACATCTACTTGATCTTCGAAATAAAAATGATCGCTTGACTAATTGAAATTACATGTGAAGTGCTTATCTAACCATACACAGTTTAATGATAAATAACTTGCAAATAATTGAGTATGAAATGAACAACAATGACGAAATCACATACACAATTTTGATAATGGAGTTCACCCAATTTGGGCTATGTCTCTGGGCCCGCTTCCAATAGAGACCTCTTTATTAATGCTCAAATGATTTTGTTTACAATGAACATTTTACATGTTTCACAAATGCAAAAACATAAAGCACCGTTGGATTCCTTGTGAAAAATCATGAAAAATGAGTATAAAGTTCTTAAAATTCCATCAAGGGACCTCTTGGCACATTTTACAGTGTAGCCTCAAAATCCTTGTACCCTCGGGCCCACACTTCGAGACATAATCTCTACAATTATTATGAGTGTACAATTATCGATCCACGCACCATTAAATAGGGCACAGACCCCCCCTTAACCACTCTCTGAAATCCTTGATTAGCATTAAATAATAGTTAGGCGGTTGCCATAGCCAACCTACATCCTTAGCGCAATTGGTTAAGTTGTGTGGTTATTGTATAGTAGGTCGCAGGGTTTAACCCCGTCAACCATACTATACGTAGTATTTTGTTATAACATATATGTAGTGGTTATGGCATAGTTTTCAGAGCAATATATATAGAATAAAGTTTTAACAACCCCCACCCCGTGCAGATTACATGGACGGTTGCAGTCATGTGGTATATGTAATATAACAGATATAAAAAGTATGCAGAACAGAAATAAAATGCTAGAAATGGCAGAATAACAACAATATAACCAAAACAATCACCACAATAGCACTGAAATGATATAAGAATAACAACATAAATAACACTTTGATTCTAAAAGAAATGTTCATGGGCCTTTTCGAGGGGGTAACCTCCAATTGAGCAGAGCTATTTTACAATAATATCCAAGCTAGGGTTCTCATACCCTCGACTCCTATTTATACTAAATATGTCTATCAAAAGAAGCATCTAGAGGAAGATCCTTCTAGAAGAAGAATCTTATATTAGGTCTTCTTACATCCGACTTATTCTATTTATTGCAAGGCATTATTAATATTGACCTTTATTACATATGAATATATTGTTCTACCTATGTGCGAGTTAGGACCCTAACATGTCCTCCCCGTTAAAAACAACCTTGTACTCAAGGCTTGAGATGTGGAAATTGTTGCAAAATGGTAGCTGGTTCCCAAGTGGCATCTGCTGGAGTTTTATCTTTCCACTAGATTAACACTTCCTTGATGGTTCTCTGATGCAGGCGACTCTCACGCTGGTCCAAAACTGCTTGTGGCTGTAGCCAAATGGATCCTTCTTCGGCTAACTCAGGAAGGTTGGTTTGAATTTGGAACTTAGTTCCGATCACCTTCTTTAAGCAGGAAAAATGAAAAACATGATGTAGCTTCGAATGACTGGGCAAAGCTAACTGATAGGCCACCTGTCCCACATGCTTGAGAACTGTATAAGGACCATAAAATTTGGGCGCTAGCTTCTGATAATGCTTAGCCTTGAGGAAATTCTGCTTGTAAGGTTGCATGCAAAGAAACACCTGATCCCCTTCTTCAAATTGACGTTCAAAGTGACCTTGATCTGCTTGTTTCTTCATGCGATTATGTGCCATGTACAAATTATCTTTGAGGGTACAGAGAATAGCCTCTTGAATTGTAAGTGTTTGGTCAAACTCCTGGACCTTTGAGACACCAGGTAAGTATGAAAGAAATGAAGGTGGCTTCTATCCATATACCGCTTCAAAAGGAGTCATGCGTGTAGTTGTATGGTATGAAGTGTTGTACCACCATTCAACTAGGGGTAACCATTGATCCCATTGATTTTTCTTTTCCGAGGCAAAA
>JASDQU010225845.1:0-16656 GCA_032191745.1 Picea mariana | reverse complement strand
TGAAAAAGAGTCCCACACTCATTCACCCCCCCTCTAAGTGTGTTCAGTGTGTCCAACAATCCACTGTACCACAAAGATACCTGAGCACATGTTTTACTGCCACCCAATGCACTCTCCTAGGCTCCACCATGAATTAACTAAGAGTGTTGACAAAAAAACAAATATCTGGCTTGGTATTGACCAAATACATCAAAGAACCAATCAACTGACGATATAAAGTGGAATCAACCAATTGTGACTCAGAAGCATGAAGCTTCTTATTCCAGTTGGTAATCATGGGAGTGGTCATGGGCCTACAATAATCCATATGGAATCTCCTCAGTATGTCACAAGCATACTTCCCTTGTCCCAGGAAGATATGTCCAGGCTCCTACCAAACCTCCAATCCTAAAAAATAGTGCATCGGTCCAATATCACTAGCAAGGCTCTCCTTGCAGCTAGTGATGAGTCTCTCTNATCCACATATAGCAAGAGTATGAGAGGATCCTATCCAACCACAATGAAGTATAGGTTGGGATCTGCCTCACTCTTCTCAAAGCCCAACTACTTCAAGTAGGTATCAATCCTCGAGTACCAAGCTCTGGGAGCTTGTTTCAACCCATACAATGCCTTCTTCAGTCTGCGCACATGAGAATATATCCCATGCACCTCAAAGGCCAATGGATGCTCAATGTACACCTCCTCCTGTATGAGACCATTCAAAAATGCGGTCTTCACATCCATCTAATAGATCGTCCAACCCATCTCTGCTGCAATAGAGATCACTGACCTGGTTGAGGTATATCTAGAAATTGGTGCAAAGGTCTCATCATAATCAACTCCCTCAACCTGTGAGAACCCCCGAGCCACAAAGTGAGCTTTGTACTTCTCAATGGTGCCATATGTAGCATACTTGAGTTTATAGATCCACCTGGAAGTCACCACTAACTTCCCCTCAGGTATAGGAACAATCTCCCAAACATCATTCTTCATGATGGAATTGTATACTTCCATCATGGAATCTCTCCAAACCTATCTACCAGCCGCCTCCTCAAAAGTGGATGACTCAGAATCCCTGATGCTGCTCACCATTACAATGTAGCTTCAAAATCTCTCGGGAGGTTTACTCTCCCTCACAGCCTGCCTGGGATTCTTGTTGGCACAGGGGTAGACCCCAGGTTCAACGCTACAACAACGCACCAACAAAACCCTAACTACCAACCCTTTTGGCAACACCTGCGAAGCAGATGAAGTCTCACCTGAGGTAGGGTCAGGGGTGGTTGCAGGACTTAGGTGTTTGCAACCTTAGTTGGGACATAGATCTGTGATTGTAATACTTAACAGAGCACTTAGCACCGAAAGTTCATCAATATTCAACTTAGTATCTTCTCCGCAGATAAAACAGAGCATCGCAACATTCATTCAGATGTAACGTATCCAAGCACTTAGCATAAAGAGATAGATTAGATCTAGCAGATTCAGGCACTAAGCACATTCACATAGGTCAAATCTAACATCCATATACATTGTTAGCACAAAGCATAAACACATATATCCTTCTATATCAAAGCACTCAGTAAGTAAAGACATAAAAACATCAACACATTGCACAAAGTAGAGCAACACAACATGTATGTGGTTCACACCCAACCTGGGGCTACGTCCACCAACTCTTCTTCTTTATTATCTTAAGTCAATCTTCTTATAGGCACATAGCATCAAAATCCTACTCTGTAGAAGACAAGAGATCTGCGCGCACTTCGCTAGATCCTCCTTCTTCAAGTTAGGGTACAACACCAAGCCTTCTTATAATGACTTGCACGTAGCTCTGCAAGTTTCACACAGTATGCACAAAGAATCTACAATCCATACTTAGAACTTAGCCCAATATCACACATATATGTATGCGCCCCTCCTTACATTGCCTAGACATCTATTTATACTTTACAAATTAGGCCTAAACATAGGTAAACCCATGGGATGACATCCCATACCTGTTACATAATCCCAAATCCCAAAAAGTACCCAAAAAGGGGCTGAGATCCCACGATCTCTGCTTCATCTTGCGCTCCACCTTCGACAAGTTGTTGAAGTCCCAAAATAGGTCAACTTGACCAACGATCTCCCAAAACTTGGTCAAGGGCCAACAGGCCCCCCACACGCACCTGTGACTCGTCCCGAGTCACTCTGATCTAGGTAGTTCCGCTTCGAAAGCCTCAAGCTTGGATTGAGCTAGTTCGACTTGTTGTTGTGCTGCAACCTCCTATTCAATGAACTCTTGGATCACTGTGTCATTGACAAGTCCCTCCAGCCGCTGTTCAACTGTAGTGAAAACCTGCTCCAGGTCTGATCCTCAGCCTTCAACCTCTGTGAACAATTGGTAAGCCTTATCTTGTATAGGATGGAGCCTCTGGGTTACTTCCATAACTTTGTTCTGGATAGTGTGGATTTGTTGCTGGGAGGTGCATTTCTATTGGGATCGCTTCATTCTTTCCACAGCTGATAGGGGATTCAACTATGCCTGTATTGTCTCTCCTTGCTTCTTTGCTTCCTGGATCTGTGACTCCAGTGCATGCAATTCTGGGTTCTTAGTGAGTTTCTCATACGTTTGGGCATTGTGATTACTTAGCTATTTGCATTCCATGGAAAGGGCCTTTATACTTTCAACTGCGCTCCAGGCAGTTGCTTCTCTTTGATCCCTTACATCCTGTGGAGTCTCGGGCACTGTGCAGAGCTCTAAGTCTACTATGCATTGTTGTAGTTGTTGGATGGCTTCCGCGAGATGCTCTACTTGCTACGTGACTCGGTCCTTTGCCTTTATTTCTAAGACTGTCACAGAGCGAAGTGCTTTGCTGACCGCTTCTTTCACTTCGAGTTTCTCTACAATCAACAGTTCTTTTCCTTGCTGCATATGTTATTTTTCTTCATCAAAATTCGCTTGGAGAGCAATCTTTTCCTGTTTTGTAGCTCGACATTGTTCTACAAGTACTCCTTGTACTTGCATCAAATCCTGAGTGGATTGTTCTATTTCCTCTTGTGCTCATTGAAGGCGAGCTTCGACTGTATCAGCTAGTCGGTGGAGTTGGGATGGCTCATCTCCCAACTCTGGTTCTCCCGATGGCAGAGGCAAAGTGGAGACTGTGCGGCTAGATTGAAGGGCCTATTGTACCCCTCAGAGTTTGAATTCAATCCTATCAAATAGTTATTCCTGCTTGGCCTCTTGTTTCTCTGTTATTTCTAGTGAAGCATCGTTCATGGCTGCTATGATGAAGTCAAAATCATCAGAGGTGAGGATAGTCTACATCTTGGTCATGGTGGCTTTCAATTTCTTCTGGGAAGAAGGTTTCGGGGGGGAAACCTTCCTCTTCTTCAAGGAGTCAACCTCGTCTCTGGGTAGTGTTACTTCGCCTGGCTTCTGTTCAGCTTCTACTTCGTCATCACCCCCTTGGTTAGGTGACACTGAAGCAGTATTTCCCGAGGTGATGCTTAAATTTTGAACTTCCTCAGTCTTCTTGGGTGCATTCTATTATTTATGAGTGTCCTCTGGGCTGTCAAGATCATATATCTCTGCAGGGTTGGTGGGGATAAGGAGGTCAGTGGACCATTCCTTAGTGAACTCCTCAAGGTCTTCTTATGTAAGCTTATAATATGATTGAAGCTTCTCTTTATGTTTATCTTCTCACGCTGTAATGTAGATGAACTGTTGATCTGTGCTGAACTTCATCAAGGGTTGGAACCTCTGTAAGGTGTTTAGATTCATGTGAGGCTCAGATTCACGGTTAGAAAAAGTGTTCTCAGGGCATGGCGCGATGGGATAAATAGATAACTTGGCAACATATCTCTTGCAATGAGCGAGAAGCCTTCATTAACTCTGTTATGTCCGTTATGGCATGGTTCAATGGTCTAGTGCGAACCATAAATTCCTTTCTACCCTTTCGGAGGATTGTTCGAACAGTTATATTATTCCCAATGGCTATATTGTTTCACCCTGGGGAAATGCCATGTGGCACTTTTATGTTATCCCAGCGAAGCTCCAATTTTGCAAATTTTCCCTTTGAGAAGTTCCCTCTAGAACCTTCTGTAACTTTTCGATCTTAGCTCTCTTCTTACTTAGATTTCTGGACTTCTTTCCAGTGAGCTTCATCTTGGAATTCCTTTTTCCAATTTGATTCTTATCTGCTTTTGGCATAGTTAATTCGCGTTGTTGAGATTCTTCCCTAAGAGTCAAGGGTGATACTTATTCTTTATCTGGAATAGGTACTTCAATATTCTGTGGGTATTCTATTGTTCTTTAAACTTAGACATCCGAGTCTCTGGTGCCAGATAACTTCGATTTGTTCTTCTATTATTCAATCAAGTGTGCGCTCCTTCTAGTCATGAAATATTTTAACTCTTTCTTCTTCTGCTCTAAAACTTCTTCTTCTTTCTTCCTTCTGGCCTGATCTCTTTCAATTCAAGGTTTTCCTATTAACATGGTAAATGGGGCATTGTTCTCAATAAATTTAAAAATCTTGAAATCCTCCTCTTTCGAAGTCCCATTGGTATTCATAGGTATCTGGGTGAGCTTTCCACATAGGTTTATCAACTTTCCTTTGAGTAGTCCTATTCCTCCTAATGAAGGAATCATAGCAGGCCTTCCTATAGCTTCCCAAGTTCTTTATGTCATGATGTTCACCTATGTTTCCTAATCTAGAACACAGTCAATGTCGAAGTCTCCTATTATTACTTCAATACATTCTTTTTCTTGGAAGATCTCTGATAAGATGACATGTTGGTGGTCATTTAGGGTGTCTTTTATCTGTAGCAATACTTTCTCTAATTCTTTCTGGGTTTTTTCCATAAATGTAGTTTCTAGATCTGCCTTAGGGTTCTCTTGTCTCATGTTCATTCCTTCAATATTAGAAATCATTCTAGGGCAATCCAATACTTCATGGTCCATAGCTTTGCAACAAAGAAAACTAAGTATTCTCCCGGGGCATTCCCTAGCAATATGTCCCAATTTTCTGCAACTGTAATAGAGGGTTAATCCTTTCTTTCTTTTAAATGATTCCCAAGTCTTCCTATACTTCATGCCAGGATCATGGTAGCTAACCTGCAAAAAATTATTTCTAGGATCCTGCATCCACTTGTTAGTCCAAATATTCTTTCTATGCATAGGTATAACATATCTTTCACTATTCTTATCATATCTACACATGTCAATCCTTCTTTCATCTATTAGTGCCCTAGTTTTCAAGCTAGGAAAGAATCTATCAAACATAGCTAGATCCATACTTTTGAAACAAAAATTTCCACTTATCTTACTTCTACAGAACACAAAGCTTTCAGATCTAGAACTTTTCACTATTCTTACCTTTATCAGAGAACAAAGCTTGCAGATATTACCTCTTTAAGAAAAAATTCTCACTTTTACCTTTCTCAGAGCACAAAGCTTTCAGATCTTACCTCTTTTAATAAAAAAATATCACTTTTACCTTTATCAGAGCACAAATCTTTCAGTTCTTACCTCTTTTCTTCATATCGAGCTTCTTTTCTTTAGCACAGAGCTTCACAAACTAAGTAGAGTACTGCACACTAGGGTGATAGATCTACGCACGGGGCTTTCACAGTTTTAGGTCGGATCTTTCCTCAAAGCTTATTCTTCCTCAGTTCCCAACAATCACAGTTTTAGGTCAGATCTTTGCACAAAGCTTCTTCTTCCTCAGTTCCTAACAATCACAGTTTCAGGTCCCAACAACAGAACCATTTGTTGGCACAGGGGCAGACCCAGGGTTCAACGCTCCAAAAATGCACCAACAAAACCCTAACTACCGGCCCTTTCGGCAACACCTATGAAGCATATGAAGTCTCACCTGAGGTAGAGGCAGGGGTGGTTGTAGGACTCAGGTGTCTGCAACCCTAGCTGGGACATAGATCTGTGATTGTAATACTTAACAGAGCACCTAGCACCGATAGTTAATCAATATTCAACATAGTATCTACTCTGCAGATAAAACAGAGCATCACAACATTCATTTAGATCTAACGTATCCAATCCCTTAGCATAAAGAGATAGATTAGATCTAGTAGATTCAAGCACTAAGCACATTCACATAGGTCAGATCTAACATCCATATACATTGTTAGCACAAAGTATAAACAAATCTATCCTTATATATTAAAGTACTCAGTAAGTAAAGACATAAACACATCAACACATCACACAAAGCATAGCAACACAACATGTACATGGTTCACCCACACCTTGGGGCTACATCCACCAACTCTTCTTCTTTATTATCTTCAATCAAGCTTCTTACAGGCACATAGCGTCAAAATCCTACTCCGCAGAAGATAGGAGATCTGAGTGCACTCTGCTAGATCCTCCTTCTTTGAGTTAGGGTACAACACCAAGCCTTCTTACAATTACTTGCACATAGCTCTACAAGTCTCACACAGTATGCACAAAGCATCTACAATCCATACTTATCACTTAGCCCAATATCACACAGATATGTATGTGCCCCTCCTTACATCGCCTAGGAATCTATTTATACTTTACAAAATAGGCCTAAACATGGGTAAACCCATGGGACGACATCCCATACCCGTTACATAATCCCAAATCCAAAAAAGGACCCAAAATGGGKCCAAGATCCCACAATAACTTCTTCGTCTTGAWCTCTGCCTTYRAYAGKCCGTCGAAGTCCCAAAATAGGCCAACTTGACCAAGGATATCCCAAAACTTGGTCAAGGGCCAACAATTCCCCACTAAACCCTGTGCCTCCCTCAAAGTATCCTGAAGCCACTTGGGCTTCCTCCTCTCTRAATTRGTGTCCCATGGAGGGGAATCTMTCTKCTCAAACCCATCACCKGAAGACTRTGACCCTGAAGTAGAATATGGAGAAMTCGATCMTGAAACYTGTGGACCAGTAACCTATGATCATGACATCTGTGGCCYTGTAACCCGTGGAGCAGTCATCACCGAAACTTGTGGTCCCAAACTCTATGTCACTGAAGTCTGTTGTGGAATCACCTGAATATGAGGTGCTAACTGATCACCCCTCTCTATCCCTCATGAATTCCTAAATGCTTCATCCTCCTCAAATCTCACATCCCTTCTCAAAATTATCTTCCTCAAGGAAGGGATGTATATGTGAAAATCCTTTGAAGTCTCGCTATACCCAACAAATATCCTCTTATCTGTCGTGGGTTCTAGATTTGTCCTCTTCTCAGAAGGGACATGTGAATAAGTAGGGCACCCAAAAATCCCAAAGTTCCCCACCTCAGGCTTCTTCGTAGATAAAGCCTCCTCAAGAGTCATACTCCCCAGTGCTCTGTGTGGAATGTTGTTCTACAGATAAACTGCAGTGTAGCATGCCTCATCCCAAAGAAAAAGTGGCAGCCCTTGATCATGTAACATGGCTCTCATAGACCCAACTATGGCCCTATTCTTCCTCTCAACAACCCCATTCTCTTGTGGGTTGTAAGTAACAGTAAACTCTCTCCTCATGCCCTCTCCTACACAAAATTCCATGAACTCCTTAGAGGTATACTAACCCCATTGTCTATCCTTAGAACTCTGATTTTCTTCCGAGTCTGGTTCTCCACAAGAGATTTGAACTCTTGGAACCAATTGAAGACCTATCCTTTGGTATTCATGAAGAAAATACAAGACTTGCGTGAGAAGTCATCAATGAATATGACATAGTATAAACAGCTAGTCAAAGATGACGAAGAAATCAATCCACATACATCAAAATGAATAAGATCAAGGATACCTGTTTCTCTACTGTCACTACTTGGAAAAGTATTCTTGGTGTACTTTCCCAAAGCACACCCCTTGCACAAAACCTGGTTCTTTCCATTTTTTCCACTAGACATGCATACCTGGCATCAAGCCATCTCACTTGCCATTTTTTCCAAGCCACCATTGAACAACTCTTATAAAAACCATCCTTTTGAAGATGTACGCACCCTGCACCAATGTTTCCCATGTGTATATGCTAGATGAACCATTACAACCCGCGTATACTGAAAAAAGAACAAAAAATAGAAAGTTGCAGACAAAATACGGATTTTCGAGTAATTTCCTAAACCATTTGACCACCCATAGCCGGTCACTCAATCGGATAACTACCCTCTTTTAGCCTATAAAATAAAAGGTAGGGGTCCCATTTGAGAGGAGAGAAATAAGAGCAAAGAAACTCTGCCCTTTTTTGTAATCCCCTCGCCCCAATATTTTGCAACCATTTTGTGAGAACTGAAGAGGTGAAGCATATGTGGAAGTGATTTGTGCACAGTTGAAGAGGAGCCTAGGACCAGATTCGAGGAGCAGTATTCGATCTCACCATTGTAAGTGAATTTTGTGAGGTTAATAAAAGGAATTACTTTTCCTGTCCTGCCATACGAGGTGTTCAATATTCAGTTTTGATTTATATTTTATTAGACCATCTAACCCAATAATTCATATATAAGATGCATGTTCGTAGTTCTTTGTTTGTCTGTTTGTGAATGCAGGTTGGATTTGGGAGGAGACTTACAATCGAGGAGAAACCAAACACAAAAGGATCGACACCAAATGTGGAGTTCAAGGTAGATTTGCCAGATCCTTTTATCATTGTGTTTTATTCATGAATGTGGGGTTTATGCCGGGATAATAGTAAAAAGTAGGAGACTTTAGACGGTTATTTCTGCATGCATTACAGAACCCTTAGTTCTAATCCATAGGGGGTTTTCCCACCCACATCAGAATTGGTGACCGTACTGGGGAAGATATCTAGGGTTATTTGGGAATACTTTTTGGGTGTTTTTAAATTGGTTTGATTACCTTTTTCTGAGTTTCTGCAAGAGTCTGAGTTTGTAGGGATTCTGGTATTCCATACCAGTACTCCCTGCTTTGATTGCTTGACTGTTGTTTTCTTTTTCGAGAATTTACAGAGGTGTACATGGCTTGTAGTGATCCTTCAGGCGTACATACCCACCCTACCTTTGGACAGCCTGTGTACATATGCTAGATGCTGAAGTATCAATAGCGTGCTTGCGTTTAGAAAATATTTAAAAAAAAAAAAAAAAAAGGGAGAGGCAATCATCCTCTTCCCTGTCAGAAGTGATCCTTCTCAGGGGTTTTCTTGATCTAGTCCTGGTCTCTGTTGTTGCAGTCTGTAGCTTAGGTATAACCTCGAATTAGCTTTTCTTTATCAAAATTCTCCTTGCATTTTCGTTATCAAAGTAAGTTTCTGTGTCTTTAAGGGATTTTGGTTTTCAATACCAGTACTCCCTGCATGATTTGCTAGGTTGTTAGTTTTCATTCTTCATAAGTTATAGAGGTGTATGTGGCTTGTAGTGAGCTTGTAGGTGTACATACGCGCCCTACCTTTGGACAACCCGCGTACATATGCTAGTTGTTGAACTGTTAGTAGCATGCCTGTGTTGAGGATTTTTTTTTTTTAATAAGGGGTAGTCATCCTCTTCCCTATCAGAAGTTGTACTTCCCAGGGGTTTTCTTGATCCATTCTTGGTCTCTGTTATAACAACTAGTGTATTAGGTTTGAGTTCAGTTTAGCTTTTCTTTTTTCAAATATTTCTTGTGTTTTCTTTATAGGGTTTGAGACAAGTCTGTGAGTCTTTTCCAATCAGCCTTTTTCGGTTTGGCGAGTGACTTCCTGCGATCCACAGGTGGGCCAGAAGTCATTTCTTGGTTTTGTCTTGTCTTTATTTTTCCCCTTTTTTCTTCAGAAAAGAAGAAAAGAATACATTTTACATTTTCTTGTTTTGGAAGCACAATAATCATCAGGAAAAAGAATGCTTTCATAAGTTCTTGGCTGATTGACCTAGGACAATAAGTAGCTCGTAGTCGAGCAAAAGCTTGTTTTGAGTTTTCTATTAAAATATCTTAGAAAAAAAAAGTAGTTTGAAAAGTTGGTCAAAGAGTTTAAATGTGAAAATCTGAAATTGTCAAGGAGAAGTAATTTTGTTCACAACTTTCTGTTTGTTTTCTTCTTCGTCTCCCAAATACATCACTAGTTTCATTTCCGCTTCCTTTGACTCAAGACAAGACACACAAATTAACGATTAATTAATATCAACTATAGTTTATGTTTGTAGGGTCAATCAACTAGTCTAGGCTAGAGCCTTGATTTAGGATTGGAGAGGAAACTCTTCAAGGCTACAAAAAAAAACATAAGAGTCTATGCTAGGGAGTGCTAAAAAGTCCAGTATCGTGAAAGTTATCTGTGACCCCCCTCTAACATAGGGGCTAAACATGAGGTCATGTGCGAAAATTTAGTGGAGATAACCCCTCCAAAGTTGGACCAAGCGTAGTGGGGAACACATATAGAGGGCTTATCTTGGGATTCCGTTGATCGCATTTGCCACAGAGCTTCATGGGTATTGAATCCATTCGAGGTCCTCAGTTGTCTTCCATAACACTTGATTTCGATACCCTTGATAGGTTTTGGGCTTGATACCCTGCTCATTGCGGTCCACCTGACTATTGACTGTACCCGCCTGGTGACTATTTGCATGCTGGAAACCTAGTTTCCTTTATTTTAGAGACTTACACAGGTGACTGCGGGGGTATACCATGGTACCTAGGATAGTCATTGGGACACATGTTGGCACAGGGGCAGACCCAGGGTTCAACGCTCAAGAGCGCACCAACAAATCCCTAACTACCGACCCTTTCAGCAACACCTGCGAAGCAGATGAAGTCTCACCCGAGGTAGAGGCAGGGGTGGTTGCATGAATGAGGTGTCTGCAACCTTAGCTGGGACAAATATCTGTGATTATATAATTTACATGGAACTTAGCATCGGTCATTCATTAATATTCAACCCTTATTATAATTTGCAGACAACACAGAGCATCGCGGTGTGCACTTAGATCTATAGTATTTCATCACTTAACCATAGTAACCCAGATCAGATCCAGTAGATCAGCACTAAGAATCCTCATACACATCATATCTACCAATCATATATATCTAATAAGCACAGAGCATAAATGGATATATCAAAGCACATAACATAAGAAAAGATAAACACGTTGAATCAAAGAACAGAGCATAACACATAGATTTACGTGGTTCACCCCAGTTGAAACATATTTTAAATTTTGTAATCTGAAGACTAAAGCCTTCCTTTTTCGGGTTTCGGTTTTTCAAGAAGCATAACCCTCACTTTCATTTCCAAAGGGCCGGTACCGAAATTCCGAAAGATTTTATTCTAATAATAATAAAAAGCAAAAAATCAGACTAATAAAAAAGGGGTTTTCAGGACTCAGGGTTTATTAAGAACATAGGTTTTAATACATATCGAATCGCGAAATCCCGATCCCTGATTTCCCGAAAAGTTGAAGTAAATAATTATTAAAAGTAAATTAGTTGTATCGCTATTTCGGAAATCGGGATGCAGTGATAACATACCTCTTGTTAACTCGATCCACGAAATCCCGAAACGCGAAATCCCAACTCAAAATTTGTGTTAGTCTAAATTAGTTATGTTTTGAAGGTCAGTCCTTAATCCTAATTAATTAATTCACTAAAATGAAAATTCACGGCTTAAGTTAATGATTTCACAATTTCGGAAATCAGGATTCATCGATGACATACTTCCTGTAAACACGATCCTCGAAATCCCGAAACGCTTAATACCGATCAATTATTTTGCTAAAACGAATTTAAGTCCTAATTTAATCTTGTCGTGATTTCGCAATTTCGGAAATCAGGATTCAGTGATAACATACCTCTTGTCAACTCGATCCCTGAAATCCTGAAACGCGAAATCCCGACTCAAAATCTGTGTTAGTCTAAATTAATTCTGTTTTAAAGGTCAGTCCTTAATCCTGATTAATTAATTCACTAAAATGAAAATTCATGGCTTAAGTTAATGATTTCACAATTTCAGAAATCAAGATTCATCGATGACATACTTCCTGTCAACATGATCGCTGAAATCCCGAAACGCTTAATACCAATCAATTATTTTGCTAAAACAAATTTAAGTCCTAATTTAATCTTGTCGTGATTTCACGATTTCAGAAATTGGGATTCAGTGATAACATACGTCTTGTCAACTCGATCCCTAAAATCCCAAAACAAAAAATCTTGACTCTTAATCTGTGATAAGTCTAAATTAACTCTATTTTGAAAGCATGCTTAATGACAATCAATCTTTTTAGGTTTTGTTCATGTTCCGGTTTCTGATCGAATGAAATTTTCCGAATTTTGAATTAAAAAGCACCAAAACAAAACCACTTTAATAAAGGATAACTGATGATATGTGACACTAATGCGTATCTTAGTAAATATCCACTACATTCAATGTATTGAATTCTTGTCAGTTGTGTCAGTACCTTCATCATTAAATGAATTAAAAGATATTTCAAAGGTCTGTGTTTCACAACATATTCTGTTTCATACTATCAAGTGTAAGATGCATTCAACCGAGCTCATCCACTCCTTCTTTGTGACAGGTTTTCCATCTAAATTAAATTCATGGCACCAAAGAAAGTACCAAAGAAGAGTGAATATACACAGGAAGGAGATATCATATATGACACTACGCCGCACACTATCGACTCAATTAAATATTGGACACAAATCTCTGAACTCCTAGAATACGAAATCAAGAATTCTCCTACTGATTCTGAGAATCACTTCTGGGATGTAGCAGAATCAGAGCTTCATAAGATCGCGATGTGCCCTTGGCTTATGGCGCACAACAACATGATCAAATGGGCCTTGGAAAAGATTGATATTCTGACGAGGATCATTTTAAATGATCAAGGGGTCATTGTAGGCTCATTCAGGCCAGAACATATACAAGTAATGTATAAGCTCTCACCAAATCCTAAGTACACTTTTAATGCCGAGTTTTTAGCTGAATTTCAAAGGAAAGAGTGTACCGAGGCAGACCAAACTTATCCCGATTTAATTAGAGAATGGTGGAGATGTCCATAAAAGTTTAGGGCCGATACCCATGGGGTTTATGCCACGACATCTTTGAACGAATATATGGTCTATGTAGCCATTATGCTGTGTAGAATTTTCGGGAAAAAGGATCCCTGCCATTTTCCTGCAGAATGGGTGCCCTTTTTAGAAGAAGCTTCAGAAGGATACACTTTCAAATGGAGTAAGATTCTGTTTGATAACCTAGCTCAAGAAGTTTCAAATTATAGAGTTGCAAAATCTAAAGGTCAACTAGTGGCCTTTTACATGTCAGCGTACATTATGGATGCAGTTTTCTTTGTGACTCCTTTTCCCTTGATGAATTGGAGTTGGAACATAACTTGTCCCGAACCTATTCAGAAATATCACTTTGTTCCATGGGAAGAAAATGATAAGAATGCGTTTTATGAAATTTTCCATTTCATAATTATTCCAATGCATAAAATGTTTCATGGTTGTGAACCCCCTCGCATTTCTGAGTCAGTCTCAGGAAATCTCAAAGAAATAGACGACTTGTTTGTTGATGAAAACTTCTCTTATATTAGGGTCTATGGATGCTCAATTCCCCCTCACGCACTTTTGAAATTCCTCCTAGACAGACTGGTATTGAGGGAGGCAACATATTAAATAGTGAAAGGTGGTATTGGGATAGAGCTAAAGGTAGCTCAAAAGAAATCCCGACCAATCTTCCCTGTGTATGTCAGGAAATTTTCATTACTAAACCTTGGACATTCTAAAGTGGAAGCCGAGGTATTAGAGGAGATAAAGCTGGTAGATATTGAGCACAGAAAGCATGACCCTTATCAATTAGTAAGAAGACATTTGATGCACTGTAATTTGAAAGCTTATGAACATGAACAATCTTTGTAGGATGATATATTCAAGGAGGTTAAAACTTATGAAGAGGTACTGAACCGGGTACGGGCCTTATCACCCGACTTGAAAACTGGTTTTATATCCTTCCAAAGTCACAGGCGAAGTTGTTTGCCAAAAAATTTGCAAGGTGAATCCACGACTCCTCTTCCAGAGAAGGAAGGGCCTTCCCCAGGCTTTGAAATAGATGTATAGGATAAAGAAAATACAAGTGGAAAAATGAAGGAGAGTAAAATGACTTCACAGGAAACAGGATTCCCTCAGACAAAAAAATCAGAGAGAGGGAAAGGAAAGGAGTTGGAAACACCCTAAAAAATCCCTAAGAATTTTCCGAAAAAAGTAGGAGGAACAACATCGACAGAACTTGGAAGTCCCATTACTTCCTTGACTCCATTGCAGTCTACTTACGGAAACCCCCACGAGGGAGATCTATACATAAGTGATCTTGAGCCTATTTCTAGAGATGAGATTCCTCCTTCCAATTATTTTTTCAGTAAGAAGAGAAAGGCTATCCCAAAACAATAAATGCATCCAAGAGGATATATGATGATTACAAAGCACAAAATCATTATAGATGGACAAAAACTTAAAGAAGGAGAATTCGCTATAGAGATAGCAGGCACAATGGGAGCCTTAGCATCGATGAATTTATACTTTGTGGGTAGTTTGACAACTATGTTGGAGTAGAAAGAATAGATGATAGCTTAGCTACAGGATCAATTAAAGGAGACTAAAAGAAATATCAGTTGGGGGATAAAAAAGGGTCTAGAACGAGCTAGATTGAATGATATTCAAGAGATGCATAAACTAAAAGTAAGCTTAGAGGAAGCAAATCAGAAAATACAGGTCACTCAGGCACAGGTCCTAAAGAAAGAAGAAACAAATAAGAAATTACAAGAAAAGATTAGTTCCATTTCAAATCAAGTGGTAGAGCTTGAAATTTTCCAGGCCCAGGTATTGGGAATACATTTGAAGATAGAAGAGAAACAACAAAGAATGTTTTTAAATCTGGAATTTATTTAGAATTAATTTCAGGAAACAAGTAAAGCTTTGGAGAACATTCTCCTGAATGAATGAGAAGTGAAAGTAGCCAGGATGACTTTCCAAAAAGCAGTGACCCTTTCAATAAAGGAGGAGGTTGGAAAGATTCAAAAACTATCTATTTCAGAGCAGGTTAAAGGAGATGTAATACTCAAGGTGTGGGAGGCGGACATTGCAGAAAACAAAAGAATAACCAGAGAGGTCAATGATGATTGTCAATCAATTTTTGATCTTTTAGAAAAAGATTCTTTGAACATTGGAAAAAACAATTGTTCGGGGTTATTAGGAGAAATTAACATTGTCAAGCACCAGCTAAGATTCAAGGAAGATCTGGAGGAAATGCAGGTGGAGATCCCAAAAATAAAGGTAATCAATGTCACCGAAATTGACAAATGGATAGTGATGCCAAACTTAAAGTTGCAAACTATTAAGTTCACAAGGAAGATAATTGAAGATTGTCTGCCCGAACTACAGAAAAAGTTCTTCATATTTGAGGCAAAAGATATACTAGAAGCTCCCAGAGTTTTAGTACAATTTCTGGGAAAATGTGTTCGTTGTCTTGAAGCAGAAGGAGGAGGTTCATCAACGCAGACATGATATACTCTTTTGAATATTTTCATCATTAGAATAATAAAGAAGTTAGAATAGAAATGTAAACGGTTTGACATTTGTTCATTCATGTAAATGTAGTCTTAGGAAGTTAGTTAATCACCAACGGGAAAAATATTTGGTGATCATGTATAAATATATTTTCACAAGACTGAGAATAGGCTTTTTGGTTTTGAGGAGAGCCAATTGTATTAAAATTTTAGAATCCATTGTGATATAAAAAATGCAGATGAGATTTTGAATTCTGTCAACTTGAAGCTATGTGTTCTTTAACCCTGTTTACAATATATTTCTATGTTTCTCTTTCAATGTCTTTCTAATGAATGATCAACTATATGTTTATTTCATACATCTTTTGTAGTTTGAATTGATTTGGTTATCAAATTATTTACATATTTTCCTCTGAAATTGCTATCAATAATTTTAAGACCTGTAGATCATTTGAATGATAATATTTAACACTTCATTAGAAATCTCTTTTCCTCTTTACTTCCTGTTACAATATGAGATCCTTTCATGATTAAAGCCTCATATTTTTTCAGCGGTATTTCATTGTTATTATACTATTCTCAAAATTGTTTCAAGTCCAGGAAACAGCCTCACCTGTTTTTATGTTATTATTTTGAATTTCAAAACTATTTTTCCCATTTTCATCCCTTAAAAACTAAAGCAACAATTTATCAAATTCTTTCAAAATTAAATAAAATTTTACTCTCCATGACTGTCCCAAATAACAAACAGCCCAACATAGAACCTAGTCTCCAAGATCAAACTAGCATTGCTTTGAACCTTTTTAATACTATTATGCAAACAACGACTAACCAAGTTGAATTAGAACGTTCATGGGCAGCTATTGAGAGAGATATTAGCATCCAAGAACAAAGGGAAGCTAGACATACGCAGTTGGGAAACCAACTCTAATTTATCCTTCCTTTTGACTTTTTACCCTTTAATTACCTTTTTTTATAGATGCCTTGACGGTATACTTTAGAGCCTTAAAATGTAAACTCAGGAACAACAACCCCGACCCTGGGGCTACGTCCACAATATATTCTTCTTTATTATCGTCTTACATCTGTTACAAGCACAAAGCCTCCAAAACCCTTCTTCGCATAGGACAAAAGATCTATGCATCTCGCTAGATCCTTCTTCCTTGCGTTACAACACTTATCTTTCTATAGCAACCTCACAGTAACCTGCACTTAGTCTTGCAATCCTTACACAGT
>JASDQU010225844.1:0-14675 GCA_032191745.1 Picea mariana | reverse complement strand
ATAGATTTTTTATTCCACATCTCAACAGCAAGTCATCGTGGTCTCTCATTGTCCACTCACGGATCATAAAACTCACAACCCACTAGTATTCTCCTACAACTATCCTGAATTTCCACGATCTCTCTTCCTATGGACCTGCCTAACCCAAGGAATGTACCATTTCATTGATCGCAGTCCCTTGGGTGTCTCATTCGTTTATAGAGGCCTCTTTGGCACAGGTAACTAAGAATATCTTAGCTAGGAAACTCTAGGGAACTTCTTGTTAGGAAAACTACCATAAAACCACAATAAACACTTGTTGTTACAGTGCAACTCACACAAAAGTTCACTCTTCAGACCTAAAAACCTGGCTCTTCCATATTCAACTCCAAAACGCTGCAGATACACTCTAACATGCACTATAATTCTCCATCCATGGATATATTATCTCCAAGATCTCTTTCTTCCTCTCTACCTATTGTTCATGCAAAAAAAAATCCATGTGTAAAATTGTTGTAGCTACCCATACAAATTTACTCCCCTTTGTCTTGTTTACTTGACTCACACACTTCCCCAAGATAATTTTACTCATCCCCCATGTACCCAATAACTATGGGATGTGATTACTCACACCCACCCTCTTACATGTATTCAATGATTGTCTTTGGAAACACTCAATCAGAAATTAGAAGGTTCATATACCAATAGACAATTTAGAAAAATGGGTTGAATTAATATACATAGGTAATTCCCCCTTGGACCCCTCTTGACCATTCTCTTATACCCTCCCCTCTCTTGTGGATTAATTCATCCCCCATCTATGTCCATGTCCCCTTAGCAGCTAGCATCACATTTTATTATTAAAACTTAGAAATATAATTCACACATTACATCTCTTGGTCGTAGCCACATATTATATCTACATTAAACATTAATTAAGTTGGGGATTATAATGGGGATGTTACATTCCCCTTTCCCTACAATTTTGCGTCGTCCTTGGTGCACACTATGTCGATATACATATATGCAAATTTACATCACAATACAAGTAGAAAATAAAATTCTGCAATTTTTACAAATTCAACAACAATTCCAACCATAATCTTCAGTTCCTCTCAGCTTGTTGACCCAAGGAATTAACCATTATTTTATCAAGGATAATCCAATGTATGTACCATTTGTTTATCAAGGCTAACCCAAGGAATGAGCCATTCTTATATCAAGGCCCCCAGTGTGGTTGGATAGGACTTTGAGATGTGGTTATGGAACTTTAGCTACTCAAAATGGAGTTTTGCATTCTGTTTTCTTCAAAATTGTCAAAATAATGTAGGCATTATTACCACATGTTTTATTCATGCTCCCATGTAGCATCTTCGGGACCATAGTTGGTCCATTGAACCTTTACCAGTCCTATGGCCTTATTGCTGAGCATTTTGAATTTTTGTATCTACGGTGTGTACTGGTTCCACCCTAAAATCCCCTTCGGGTTCCACATAGATCATATTCCAATCAATTATGTGGTTAGGGTCATGCACATATTTATTTAATAATGACACGTGAAATACATTATGCACTCTCATGTATGCAGAAAATGATATCATTTATGCAACTGGCCCTACCTTTTCTAATATTTCAAAAGGTCCACAATATATTCTTTTCTCCTTCACTTTTAAAAATACATGTTCTCTAGTTTGAAATCTCTAAACACTCTATTCTTTTCTGCATAAATTTCCTGCCTATCTTGGGCAACCTTTAAATTCTTCTTGATATTTACCATCTTCTCTTTCGTTTATTTTAACAAATATGGCCCAACAAGTGCCATGTCTGCTAGATTATCCTAACTCACTAGTGTGTTACATTTTCTTTCATACAATGCCTCGAATGGACACATTTTCAATGAGGCCTGATACCCATTATTATAAGCAAATTCAACTAAATGAATAGAGTCTTCCCACTTTTATGGTTGATTCATCATATACATTCTAAGCATATCTTCAATTACTCTATTAGTCCTTTATTTTTTTCCATATGAATTTGGGTGACACACTGTACTAAGATTTAGATTTGTTCCAAAGCCTTTGAGAAAACCCTTCCAAAATTTGAAGTAAACTTTGGATCTATGTTTGAAACTATTTTCTTAGGAATTCCATGTAGCCTAGCAACTTCTTTCATATAAATTTCCACATATTTGTTTCTTGTGGGTAGTCTTCACTAGAATAAAATGTGTTGCCTTAGTTAATTTATCCACCACCACCATAATGCAATCATGTTGCTTCATTTTTCTTGGAATCTTTGTAATAAAATAAATTGTAACTACTTCTCACTTCCATTATGGAATGGGTAATGGTTGAAATAACCTCATTGGATGCTTATACTCTATCTTTACCTTTTAAAATTCTAGACATCTAGCTATGTAATTAGCCACTTCTTTCTTCATTCCTGACTAAAAGTATTGGCTTCTTGCAGCTGCAATTGTCTTCTGATATCTCAAGTGTCCTGCATATGGAACGTTATGCATTTCCTTAAAAAATTCATTTTTCATCTCATTAAAATTCGTCACATATGCTTTTCCTTTGTACATGAGAATTTCATCTTCTTTCATCTCATAATAATTAAATTTCTACTAAATATTTCGTTGTTGTAATGTCTCTTTTATTTTTAGATATTGTTAATCTAAATTTGTTGCTGCAATAATTTTATCTTTCATATGAGTCTTGTACATGTTAATGGATGCAACATGCACTTCATGAGATCTCCTAATAAGTGCATCATCCACTTGATTTTCCTTTCCCTTGATATGCTTAATTTCGAATTCATAGTCACTTAGAAATTCCATCCATCTAGCTTGTCTGGAATTTAATGTTGGTTGTCCAAATAAATGCTTCAAATCAAAGTGGTCTATATTTATCTTGAATTTCTTCCCCATAAGTTAATATCTCCACATTGTTAATGCATGTACAATTGTTTCTAACTTTATATCATGGGTGGCATAGTTCTTTTCATGCTCTTTTATTTTATGGACTCATAGCACACCACATGATCCTTTTGACTAAGAGCTCCACTGAGCCCTCCCTTGCACGTATCTATGCACACTATAAAGTCTTCATCTAGATATACAATCTTCAATATTGGGGCACTTGTCAATACTTTTTTTAGCTACTAAAATCTCTCTTCACATTTGGAATTTCATTCAAATTTCACTCCCTTCTTTTGCAAAGAAATGATTGGGTTTGCAATCTTTGAAAACCCTTTTAAGAATCTTTGGTAATAACTAGAAAGACTAATAACTAATCTGACCTCTATCACATTCTTTGGCATTGGCCATCCTCTAATGGCCTCTATCTTCTCTGGATCAACTTATGTCCATTTTGTTGAAATGATATGCTCCAAGTAGTGAATCTTCTTTTGATAAAAGATGCACTTACTTAGCTTAACATACAATTTATGCTCTCTTAAAACTTGCAACACCATTCTCAAATGTTGATCATGTTCCTCTTCTAAATTATAGTAGATGGGTATATCATATAGGAACACAATTATAAAATTTTCCAGGTACTCCCTAAACACTTCATTCATTAGACACATAAAAATGGTCGGGGAATTTGATAATCCAAATGGAACTACTGTGAATTCATAATTCTTGTATCTTGTCATGAAAATTTTCTTGTTGATTTCTTCTTTCTTAATCCTCACTTAGTGATAGTTGATCTCAAGTCAATATTGGAAAATATTCTTGCACCTTTCAGTTGATCAAACAAATCAGCAATTCTTGGAAAATGATATTTTTCCTTTATGGTGACCTTATTCGGCTGTATGAAATCAATACAAGGCCTTAAGGTTCCATATTTATTCTTTATAAAGAGCATTGGGCCTCCCCCATGTGATGCACTTGGGCATATATACCCCTTATTTAAAAACTCTTCAAGTTGCATCTAGAACTCTTCCAATTCTGGCATGCCCATTCTATAAGGTGTCTTGGACACTAGGGCAGCTCCTGGCATAAAATAATAGAGAAATCAATGTCTCTTTTTGGTGGAAGTTCTAGGATTTATCTAAAAACATCTTTGAAATCCCTCAAGACTGTATGGTCTTCAATGCTTTCCACTTTATCTTTGGTTGGCTCTTCCATATGGGTTGCAAAAGTTTAACACCCCTTCCTAAAACTCTTCTTCAACTACATAGATGAAATTTCTATAATAGATACAACTCTTGGAATGCCTTGAACCTTGCCTTGATTCCCTTTTTCATCAAGACATTTGATTGTCTTGTCTTGTTGTAACAGTCTAAGACATCATGGTGTTTTTCCAGCCAATCCATGTCAATTAGGAAATCATATGAACCCAGTGGTATGATGTTTACATATATATTTGTATTGATTCCATTCATGTCTAGTAGACAATTCTTAACAAGCTCATTGATCTTTATCTTAGCTCCCCTGGCTAACTAAACTAACCAAGATTTCTTATATTTACTCCTTTACAAGTAAAATATTTCAACAATGTTAGATTTTATGTAAATATGGCTAGCTCCATAATCAATTAAAATTTCTATGGGATTCTTATCAATCTTACCTTCCACTTCAATCATGGAGGATTTATATTTAGCTTGATTTTTGTCCAAGGTTGCATAAATCCTTTTCACACTTCCACCCATGTCTTCCATTTTTTCATCCTCTTTAATGTTTTGGAAAATCCTCATTCTTTCTCATTTGTGAGGGAAGTCCATATATAAGTGATTACCCTCACATCCCCAATGTTGTACAGGTTGCTACCTTGCCTTTTTCCCAAATGAAACTGCAATCTTATCCACATTTTGGGATGATTGACCTAGTTTATTTGCTTGGGTGTTTTTCTTGAAAAATGGTGGCTTAAAACCCTTATTCCTTTGATCCATTTTACCCTTCATATTTTCATTTCAAACTTTTAGAAAACTGGCCTTCCTCTTCTTTTCTCATAAATATTTCTTTCTTTCCTTATGGCTTCCTCCAAAGTTTTTAGGTTACCATATTGAATCTTGTCACTATAAAAGGAGGGTAACCCACTTAGAAACCTTTGGATTTTAACCTTCTCATCCTTGATGAAGTCAACATACTTCAACAATTGAAAGAACCTATTTTCATATTTGTCCATTGTCATGCTTCCCAAATTGAGTTCAAAGAACTCTTTCATATTCCTTTCATAGTAATGCGCAAACAAATATTTCTTTTTAAAATATCCTTTGAACTGCCTCCATGATATCCTCTTCTCATTAAGGTTCTTGGCTTTCTTAAGTTGATCCCACCACATGGTTGTCTTTCCTTGTAAGTGGTAGGTTGAAATTCTAGCTTACACCCTTGACGGGTAATCATGCAGCTGAAAATATTTATCCATTTCCAGTGACTAATCCTTGGTATTATTCTTTATTGTGCTCACCATTTAAATTTGGTGGCTTGATCTTCCTGATCTCACCTTGCAAGATGTTTTCCTTGGGCCTTATTCTTTATCTCCTAATAGAATACACACTTGGGTTGCTCTCTGGCCCTGAAATTGCATGATTTATTCTAATGGAATGATTTGGAGAATGATGGAACCTACTCATGATTCTTGACTTCCTATCATTTCCATGATCATCCCTTTTGCTATGGAATCTAGATGTTGTCACTTCTCTAGCACTAGTTTCTTTCTTAGTGTCATATTCCTTGTTAAATTGATTATGCAACATGTTTAAGATCTGAAGTATTTCTTCCTGAACCTTCATAATCCTTTCATTGTCATCTATATATCTTTGCACTTCCCTATGCAGACTTATCATAATGATAGGCTCTTGTCTACCTCTTCTACCATTTGACTTTGTCTTGGAATTTCCTATGTTGACATGCAGACCTATGATCTCTTCCTAAGAATCATTGATAACTCCAATCCTCATATAAGAACCAAAGTTACTTTCATGTACCTCTAATTCTGTAAGAAATTTGCATGTAATAATTATTGTTAGAACATGCATACCATAAAACATTTCATCAATTAGAATACAATTTAATATTTATCCCAATTTATGAAGGACACATTGCACCAAATCAAAAATCTAATTCTTATATCCATTCATCCCCAAAATATATTTCCAATGGTTGTACTCATGGCTCAATATGAGTTATGAGTGAAAAGTTACAATATCCACATGTTGCAATTTTCCACTCATTTACTGCTACAGAAATCTCTTTATTAATTTATGGAAAAAAAAAGTGTCCAAATAAAAATTATGCGTTAACGGATTTTCTCTAATCCTCATTACATTTCCAAGGACTATTTGTTTTCTCAAATCCGAGCTCCGAGCTGAAAGTAATGGTCCAGAGAAGTTTAGGTTGTTTTACCCAATTTATCCATGTATGCTACAGGTGTCATATTTCTCTTTCTGCACATTTGTTTTATGCCCATATCCTAAATACATCTCCATTGTTGTCTTATATGGATCATACGATTTCCATATATTTCTCTTGTGCCCAAAACATACTTCTAAGAAAGGAGTTATGCAATTTGGAAGTAATCTAACACTGAAATTTTACCCTTGTTGTTTTGGTTGTAACTTTCTCATATGAGCTTTGCTTTGCGAATAGATTAGTTCGTTGGAAAGATCTCCTCGAGATAATTAATTTGATTTATAGATATATGGTGTACCAACCTTGGTACATTCTATTATTGTGGGGTTTTATTGGTTAAAAATTTCATTTATGGCCTCAAAATCACCCCGCAAGTTAATGACCTTCAAAAATATGAAAATTCGGAAAGTTTTATATAAAATTGAATGTTTTCCTACTATAAAATCACTTTAAATCTAATTCATTTATCTCAAACTGAGTGAAATATGATTCATTGATCTAAATCTATCGGTTATTGGTGTTCTCCTTTTGGCACACACAACACTTTTCCCAACCTATCGACCTGATCGTCGACTATCAGCCGATTCCCTTGACAACCAATTCACACACAATGCTAAACTAGCCGACCCGACCATCGGTCATTGGTGATTTCCATTGGTGAATGGAAATCATCACTAATTTTCCCAACGTATTACCATATACCCATGGGTCTTCAGTCATCCCTGTTGACTTTCGAAAAACACTTCATCAATTCACTCAACCCGACAGTCGACCATCGGACATTCCTATTGGCTGACGAGGTAACTATTGACGTGGCATGACACATTATTCTGATGTTTCAACTTAGATGATGTGGCATGACATGTGGATGATGACATGGTATGACACATGGATTATAACATGGCATGAAATTTCATCACCCTATTTCCTTCATCGGTCATCAGGAATTTCTCTTGGATGACTCAAACACCTCATCGAATCAGCTGGCCCCTAACCATCATCCCATCAAAAAAAATGGGCACTCATTGATTTGGTTGATGCCCAACCATCAGTCAATTTTCCATCAACAATGTTTCATTGGAAACTAAAAACACTTCACCGAATCTGGCCGACACTCAACCGTCGGCCCATCGGCAATTTTCCTTGGCCAACTTCAACACTTAGAAAAAGTTTGATCAAACTCCAATCAATCTAGGTCGTCGATATCCTATTGAAAAATGCTATTGGTTGTTGATTTACCAAACCTCATCCAACTCTGTCGATGCCCAACCATCGGCCATCGGTTATTGGATATTTCTTTTAGCGGAATGAAACTCTTCGCCACTTTGGCCAACCCGACCATCGAGCGTCATCTGTTTCTCTTGGAAATTTTCCAACACTTAGAAAATTTCAACAAAAACATAGGTGAATATGGGTTGTCGATCTCTAAGCGAAGATGATCTTGACAGTCGATCGGCTCCAACATCCATACACTCGAAACTAATCTAGATCATCAATTTGATTCATTTCCCAAACCACCAAAAACGAATCTCGACAGTCGATTTCCCTCATCTTCAAAATGGTCGAAAATGAATCACGATTGTCAATCTACTTCACCTTTCAAACAGTTGAAACCTTATCAATTTTTAAATTTATCAAAGTGAATCTGGGTCGTTGATAGCGAGATCAGACATGATCTCGATCGTCAATTCATCAAACTTTCTGCAACTCTACAGCATCCATTAAAACATGAAATTCAACCATTCCAAGTCAAATTCATCTCTACAACTTTGCATCTCAGCTCCATTGAACCTATTAAATAGTTATGAGTCATTTAAACTCAAATTTTTCTCACGAATTTGGGGATTTCACTCAAATTTCTCTCTATTTTTCCCCAAATTCGTCACAGACAAGTATGCAACAAATAATTTGTCAAAATCCCATTGGTTTGAGCCCATACAATCTCGGTGTTTAAACCAGACGCTCTAATACCATAATGTAACATCCCCCAGCCGTAGAAAAGGAACATTACGATGAGGAATAATCATAAAAAAAAAATTTGTGTTATGTAATTAATTTCTCATGGCTTAACAACTACTATTCAAAACAAGATTTAGTTGTTAATTGTTACCATTATTTACATGCACCTACAACATGCTAAAATAGTCATGATATACAGCTAATAAACTAAATTACAACATCATCTAAATCATTTCCAAATACATAGAATTCATGCACGACAAATAAACTCGTAATACAATAGAAGCAAGATAAAACACTTATCTTTTATAAACAGTTGTGCAACTAGCTGGTTGGGATGGACGTTCTACCCAACCATATACTTGTTGTTCCAAATATCAAAAATATGTCACCCTTGAGTTGAGGCTAGTAATCAGCAAAATAGGGTGGTCTCTCACAGTCTACTCACAACTCATAAAACTCACAATCGATAGGTATTCTCCTACATCTATCCTGATTTTCCACCATCTTTATTCATCTCAACCTGCCCAACCCAAGGAATGTACCCCTTCATTGATCTCAGTCCATCATACATCTCATTCATTTATCAATATCTCTTTCGCATAGGTAACCAGGAATCTCTCAGCTGGAAAACTCTAAGGAACTTGTTGCTAGGAAAACTACCAACAAACCACAACAAAAACTTGTTGTTAGAGTGAAACTCACACAAGAGTTCACTCTTTAGGCCTGGTAACCTAGATCTTCAATATTCACCTCCAAAACAGTCTAAATACACTCCATCATGCTCTGGAATTTTCCCTCCATGGATATTCCATCTCCAAGCTCTCTTTTTTCCTCTCTACTTGTTGTTCATGTGTAAAAAAATCGATTGGTAAAATTGTTGTAGCTACCCATATGAATTTTCTCTCATTTGGATTTCTTTCTTGACTCACACACTTCCCTAAGCTAATTGTACTCATCCCCCATGTTCCCAATAACTATGGGATGTGACCACTCACACCCACACTCTTACATGTATTCAATGATTAGCTTTGGGAACACTCAATCAGAAATTAGAAGTCTTGTATACCAATACAAAATTTAGGAAAATGGGTTGAATTAATATAAATGAGTAATTCCCCCTTGGACCCTGCTTGAGAATTCTCTTAGACCCTCCTCTCTCTTGTGGATTAATTCATCCCATTTCTTTGTCCATGTCTACTTAGCAGTTGGCATCACATTTTATTATTAAAACATACAAATATAATTTGCATATTACATCGCTTGAACGTAGCCACATATTATATCTACATTAAGCCTCAATTAAGTGGGGGATTATAGTGGGGATGTTACATAGTAGCTTCTAGCCAATTAATTTGGGGTGTACCTAGGAGAATGTATGTGTTAATCGGTAAAATGGTAGTGTGAAATATTTTGATTCATGAAGTTGGATAGAAATTATTTGATACATGTAATACCTTTGTTTCCCCCACCTAATAAATATAATTATATTATTTCTAAAAGACTATGGATACATTTGTTATGTGTGGATTTTGGGAAATGATAAACCTTTGTTAAACAAGGTAATGTGAATATCTATGTTATTAAATAAAATAAAATTGTTGAATAATTGTTGAGGGTGTTGTATATACAGATTATGTTTCCATGAGAGGGAATGGTGAGGGGAACCGTGACTGGTTGAGATGAACCATGCCAAGCATTACTCTACTAAATTAAAAAATTTCAAACACAGAACTATCCTCTGTTCCAAAAAATTTATTTACCTATCAAGCAGGTGGTTGGGTGGTCCTCTTTAGAAATCAATGAGAGAATGGGCAGAGTACCCATCTAAAAATTTCTGATCTGACCCACAAATTAGGGGATTTTACCCATGAAATCTTGTTGTAGAAGGCAAGAAAAAGAGGAAAATCATGCGCAGAAGAGAGAGGATGCACATGAATGGGTCTGGAGACTAAGATTTGAAGAAGAGCATATGAAGCTCCTCTGGTTCTGAGTAGAACTAAGAAAATATATATCATTCTAGGTACTGGAATTGTTTGGAAATGCCTTCAAATCAAGTTGATAAATGGGGCTACATAAAGTTTAGTGATTTGGCAAGAAATCACATCAAGCCCCCTTTCTTGGTGGATTGAATATTGGGTTTCCAGGTTCTTGTGGGAGAAGGAGAGTGACCTTCGTCCCTATTTTATTGTTGAGAAAAATAAAAAATTCATCTCATGGCATCATACTCTAGCTAAGGGGTGGCCAAATGTGAAAACACTAGGAGCAGTTGTGACTATGGTTGGGTGGAAAGTGGCATACCCTTTAGCAGTTGTCAGCAGTTTATAGCTTTTAGATAACTATATCTTTGCCTAATTTTTGCAAATGTTAAGTTCATAAATATTATAGAATTTGTTTCAAAGCAGTGTGAATTTAAATTTCTTCTAAATATAGCTTGAGAAATTTATGGTTAAGTATGAGAATGTTACAAATGAATTTTATTTTGGTTGATAACCTCACTTATTGACTTCCCATGTTTTAAAAATGATTGATGTGAGTGAATGTTGTAGCTCTGAACAAGGACATAATCAGATTGCGTAATTACAGTCTACTTTGTTTGTTAGTAGTGAAGATTGAACAGTTAGAGTCTTAACAGAACATCTAAAAAGGAAAACATTTGATATATGCATAAGAATGTTTTACCCAAAGATCTCGAAGCCTTTATACCAGAAATTGAGAGGATATAAAATATGTGTTTGGCCTTAGAAGAATAGGCCAAACATTGAAAGGAGGAAAAAAATTATTTCAAGTGGTTGTTAAAAAAAGAATGGGAAATAAATTTACAATTTCCTAATTGAAATAAAATGCAAAGGCTCGTGAATTTTATTTGGTTATTTATAAATATCTATGTTAAAATGTATTGAATTCCCTACATTTTAGAAAATAATCCCTTAACTTGTAGTGGGTTGTAAACTCTGGTATAAATTTAGAATTTATTGTAAAGGATTTCTTGTCTTAAGACAAAACTTCCTTAAATTATGGTGGGAGGTAAAACACAGTAAAAGAACAAAATTACTCTTTTACACATGAGGATGGAGAATTTATAAATAGGATTTTAAATTTCATAATGGAGAAATTAAGCAATATGTGTATGTGTGTGTGTGTGTGCAAATTTTAATATTATATATAATTCAAATTGTAAATGAAATATCACCAACGAGAGAAATCTAAATTGAAGCGGAGAAGCTCAGATTATCTCCATCTAGGAAAATTAATAATCTAAATTAACAAGTCCCATGAATTCAAACTAAGACTAATTCCAAAACCCTGAGAAACTTTCCTCTAAATATATTTAATTTGTATTATTATAAAGACTGGTAAATTATATTTTGTTACCTTTCAACTAACGTTTAATAATATAAAAAACCCCACCATGCATCAGGACCGGGAATGGAAAGGAGTGTGCACATGATAAGGATTTTAAAAAGACCAACATGTCTAATTAAATAATATTATTCTCCCCACCAGAGTATTGGGTACCGTTCATTTGAGGTGTGATATATATATATATATATTCACGTGGGAATCCTTATTGGGTTGCCAGGCATTGGAAGGTCAAGAGGAGGAGTGTGTATTAAATAATAATATTAACTTCGTCGGGGTGTGAGGCATCAAGAGTTGAGAAAGAAAAGTGAAAAAGAGATGTTACATGTCTGGAGCCAAAAAATTACACCATTAAAACATAATAATAGACATGGAGGATTTATGATAAAATTAATATATTTATATTATAATATAATTAATTAACTATATTTTAATAGTGGTATTTAATTATCACTAAACCATTTCGGGATGTTGGAATTCTAAGGGAAAAAGAGAGAAAGTAAACCTTCATTAATTATCGAGCTGGTATATTAGGATAAGTAAAAATGTATTTACAGTGGGTATTTAATTAATGAATATTAATTATCCATATAGGGTATTGAATAAATGAACATTAAGGACTGAAATTTTAAGATAATATTGATTAATTAACGTAGTAGGATTATAATAAATGTATAGGTGTCAACCTCTATTTGGGTGAGTCTTCATGACATGAAGGTCACATGTCAGCTGATGTGGAAAAGAGTTGACATGTACTGCTACGGTGGCAGGGCCACAGTGGCAGGTACACACTACTACATATGACCAAACTTGCCACAGTTTTTTGTTGTTATTTCCACACATATCCATCGCACTTCCCACGAAAGAAAAGACTATTTTTCGTGGAACTTTTTTCATCATTATATCCACGAACCAGGTATTCGTGGAAACAACGACGAAATAATCCCTTCATGTGTCATCATCCTCATGATAGGTTTACCTTAAAAAGTGTGGCAATAGCGATGAAACATCGTTTACAATAGGGATGAAAAACCATGCCAAAGTAAAAAACTTACCAACAGATTACGACGCAGATTCCATACGTGCAACGAAAAAGTGTGGAAAGTTCCGATGAAAAATCATGGCAATAGCAACGAAAAATCTTGGCAGAGAAAAAACTCACAAAGAGCTTACGACATAGATGTTATATATGCGATGAAAAACTGTGAAAAAGTGCAACGAATTTTTGTGTAAATAGGGACAAAAATCCTTGTCAGAGTAAAACCATTACCTTTGGCTTGCGACTAACTTTCTTCGATATTGCCACGCCTCCTGTAGGTTTAAAGAAAAACAATCTACATGAGAAGCTAGATGTTGGGATTCATGAGATATTTAAAAAAAATAGGTATGATATCCACCATTTCTTATTGCTATAAAAATTTAGTAATATTTTAACATTGTGGATTGAAACTTATCTTAGCTAAACATTAACCATACAAAGGATTTTGTGCAATATCTACACTAATGAAAATTTTTGAGAAGAAATTTTCCACAATGGATTCAACCATGGGAGTGGATGGGGGACATAATTAGAATTAGGGTAATAGAACTCTATGGAATTAAGTGGATCATCTCCCACCATGATTTTATAATTATTATGAAGTGGGGTATATTGAAAGGAATTACTTATATCCTCACCACCCTTGATGTGGGTACTACCAAAAGACAATACATAATACACATGATTGTGTACAATTGATTAATAAATGGGAGGAACAATACATGAGATAGAGTAGTGATAATATGGTGAATTGTGAGATTTATATCCATGGTGAAAATAGAGTAGGTTGTGCCTACATTGGGATCAATATCGTCACCTAGTTTGGAGCCAATTCTAGCACAAACATGAGAGATGTAAATCAAGGACCCATATATCAAGATTTATAGTGAGCACCAAGGTTTGATTTACTATGAAAGAAAGGTTACTTTAAATATGTAATTAAGGTGATGCAGGAAGCTATTCATGCTAGAAATTTAGTTACTATGAATGCAAGAAATAGAAAACCTTCCATAATTTGGCCACTAAGCCAATGCATGATTCTACTAGTATATATAGTGGAAGATGAAGTCAAAGAAGTTTTGAAAAATTTTCTATAGATAATAGAAAATGATAAATCCATAACCAAGTTAAGGGAGGTCCTTGGGCCAATTTTAGAGTCACCAATAGAGGCACAAGATAGGCCTTTAAACCATGTCCAGTGAACAAGATATGGAAAATAATTTATCTTAAATGTATTTATTCAATGATATGAAGTGTGAGAAGTTATGTTGAACTTTGGGTTGGATGTTAACATCCTACTAAAGTAATCATGGGAACTCATGGGATGACCAAATTGAGTCCACTTGTCGATCTAGTGGTAGTTGGTGAACCAATCAAACATTTTCCCCATTGTCAAATTGGCAAGATGGAATTTTATCTCGATTGTGTGAATATTTATGCTTACTTTGAGTTCATTGAAATAGTAAATGACAAATATCCATACCTAGTATTGTAATGGATTGATTGGGAATTTGATAATGATGTCATTTGATAATAAGGGTTATTGGATGGCATATTGATTGGATCTAATGTATGGAAATACATTTGTTAAATAGATAGAATAAGTATTGGATGAAGGTGTTTTTCGATAATCTCACCATAGGATAGTTGGAAGACTACATTAATCCAAATGCTAGTGGAAAGTGGAGTTGGAGAATAGTATTCTCTTATGTCATTTATTCCAAAGTGTCCATTAGTTTTGGGCCACCTAGGGAGTATGAGAATTAGTTGACACAAATATGCACACTACCAAATTCTATTAAGTGGATTCATGTAGAGATTAAAGATCCATTAGTGTTTAATGGCACAACTAATGCCACGAAGTTTATGGAACACATAACTTAACACATCATGTTTGAATAGAGGGTATAAAAATTTGATATCACATTGGTATATATCCTTGAATGATTGTGGGAATTGCATTATGAACTTTGGACTCAG